>JAQPPZ010006638.1:10600000-10802312 GCA_028583015.1 Wollemia nobilis
AATTCACTCAAAAAGCAAACAAAGTCTTATAATCACATTGTCAACACACTAAAATTTTACAATAAATTTTAACTCGACTCACTAACATTGAGTTGTAGTTGAGTCATCATCAGTGTCATCATTATTCATATCAGCAACCACAACAATTACAATGTTTAGTTTCACAATCAACATCTCAGGGTATGATACCTATATCACAATTTCAAAATACAACACAATTAGACAAATGCACCAAGCGTCAGCCCCCTCTCAACTACACGATGCTTTCAGAATCTTATGCAACCATTCTTTGAAGTCTTTACGAAGCACAAGAGATTTCACTTCCAAAAATCAAACCAAGAGACCCGATAAAATGAGGCAAACACTTTAAGAAACATTTGTACTATCCTTATCATCAACAAGTAGTCCATGAAATCAACAAATACCGTGTATTTAAATACGTTATCCAAGATCTTATTGATCTGAAAGTCTTTCCCATAAATGGTCCAACCCATCTTATTAGGACATTGGTACCAACTCAATCGCTAAGCATAATGGTGATTCTCAAGAGAGCGCATCCTCCTAGTCACTCACATATCAATTTCAAAAAGCCCCAAAGGCACCTAGGTCCTTTGGTCACATATCAATTTCAAAATGCACCAAAGGCACCTAAGCCCTTTGGTCACATATCAATTTCAAAAATCCCCAAAGGCACCTAAGCCCTTTGGTCACATATCAATTTCAAAAATCCCCAAAGGCACCTAAGCCCTTTGGTCACATATCAATTTCAAAAAGCTCCAAAGGCACCTAAGACTTTTGGTCACATCTCAATTTCAAAAATCCCCAAAGGCACCTAAGCCCTTTGGTCACATATCAATTTCAAAAATCTCCAAAGGCACCTAAGCCCTTTGGTCACATATCAATTTCAAAAATTTTCCAAGGCACCTAAGCCCTTTGGTCACATATCAATTTCAAAAGGATACAAAGGTACTTAATCCCTTTGGTCACATTTCAATTTCAAAAAGCTCCAAAGGTACTTAATCCATTTTGTCACATTCCAATCTTTAAAAAAGCTCCAAAGGTACTTAATCCCTTTGGTCATAAGCTTACCAGGCTAGGGGAGTAGAAAAACCCAATTCAATGAACATCATACACTTGAAAGTGTTCCATGCTTATTGTGATTTACATATATGTATATATAAATGGCTAATACACAAAAATATTACACTTCATTTCACATTTTATTTCACATCATTGCATTTCACACATGTCATTTTCACACATTGCATTTATATACTTCATTTCACAAATTTCATTTCATTTCATCCACATTTCACATTTCATATTAGAGATCATTTATTCAGTTAAAATGTTAATTGGTCCAATATAGTCATGTTGCCTTAATCAGGGGCACCTTCACATCATCATTCATGTCATTGAACCATTCCATAAATCCAAATTATCATTTGCAAAGCCACCTATCTATAATACCTAGGTGTTTTTGGTCACTCAATCACTCCTAGTGTTTTAAGCAAAATTCAAATAAATGTCAAGTTATTTCTAGGACCATTACACATATTTACTAAGAAAATATTGAGTTTTGGGAATTGAATCCAAAATATTCTTGAACTAAACATAATTTAACACCTTAAAAACATCATGTGTCAAAGAGGGATAACACCATAATTGGTTTGGATCTCAAATTTAAAAGGGTAATCCTTGCTATTCACATCATGTAACATAATCCACAAAAATAGTATTTTTCACCACTATCACAATTGCTTCCAAATTCAAAAGATAGAGTAGTAAGAATAGGGTACAATTCTCATCACACTTACTTTGAGAATACGATTCCCCAAAGCTATAAATATCTTACATAAAACACTACTAATAATTAGGTTGTAAGGATCATACTACATTTCTAGTCAGACGATTAGGTAGTCATCCCCAAAACTTAAGAAATCAAAATTCATGGACTATGGAGTCAGTTTCCATTGAAGCTATAAACGCTTGACTAGTAGTGGAGTACGCTCATGCTGTTAGAGTTAATGTAATGTGCACTATGCTAGTTTGACACTTGTCAGTTTCATTGACAAGTGTCATGTTTATCATATAGGCCTTTTGCCTATATATGTAACCTATTTTTATCAATAAAATAATCCCTTCAGTTTTCCCTCCTAACATTTGGTATCAGAGCTCCAGGATTTCTCTGGCCTTGTGAACTTGAGGGGGGATTTCCCTCATGGAAATCCTCCCTCCCCCATCATCTTTTTTTTCCCTCATTTTTTCAAATTTTCATCTTTCCCCCCATTTTTTTTTCAAAATAGGGAGTATGCTCTTCATCCTTGATGGATGAATCAGAAACCAGATTTTTGAAAATTAATGGCTGCCCCCAATTTTTTTTTTTTTAGATCCATTGTTGTAGAAGAGTTGTTTCCTATAGATGATGGGAACCCGGTGATGGAAATGCACAGTTTCAATTTTAGATGAATGCCAAGTTTCCTTTGTGCACATCGTAACCAACGGTGCTTGTTGGCATATGGATGGAGATAAAATTCTAGCTAATACCTGCACCTGAGTTATGGAGAAAGAGAAGAAGACCAAGATCCGGTGTGTTGGGGTTCATTTCCTGCGGGCAATAAATTTTCCCATTATGCAAAATTGGTGGCAGCGCTATGGTGATTTGCAGACTCATTATTTATTTTTTTTTCTACGAATGTGTTTTTTTTCTACATGCCAGCTCTTCGCTTGGCTAATGATGGCATCGAAGGTAGAGGTGGCGAGGGAGGATGACACATCTGCGGATCAAAAGTGCTTCAACGATGCTCTCGACAAGCACTTGCACAGTCACGATCATGCTCTCGACAAGTCCTTGTCATCCACTTTGAAGAGCCAATAGTCGTTTGTCCTGGCATTCAATTTTTCTACTCAGAAGGCAATGATGGGTTTGTAAAGTCCCTGGTTCTTTCATTATTGTAATTCACTTGCAACTTTGTCAGGCTTTAGAACTGTATGTCTAGCCGATGTTGATGGATCTGGCGGTATTGACGATCCGCGTGGTTTGAACCCGCGTCCTCTGGGCCTACAAACTGGAATCCCCACCCCGTCTTTCACTCCATTGACTCGATGTGTTAAATTTGCTACGGGTCGGTGTCTCCCGCATGCTGCGTCATTGCTGGTGTGGGGATAGCAATATTTTTGGCCTCACCACCTGATATTCGATCTCCCGCAGCTAGCGAAGGTACTTGCGCTGTTCGAAGAAGCATAATCTTAGCCATAATTCTAACTATTTAAACGGGCATTTGGGCCAGGGTACTGTTCGTTATTAGCGATGGATGAGAATTTGGTCGACGACATAATCCGGCGGCTGCTAGAGGTGAAGGATGGAAAAACGGTGAAGCAGACGCAGATTTCCGAGGGCGACATCCGGCGGCTATGCCTCACCTCCAAAGATATTTTTATGAATCAACCCAATTTGTTGGAGCTCGAGGCCCCCCCCTCAAGATCTGCGGTGATATCCATGGACAATATTCTGATCTATTAAGGCTATTTGATTATTGATATTCTTAGATCCAAATATGGTACACGGTGTTGCAGTCTGTGACTAAGGTGAAGAATCTAGTGATGAAAATCGAGTTTAGTGGAGACACGGAGAGGTTGCAGCTTGGCGCAGCAGAAGGTGATTTTGCATAATGTCCGTCAGTTGCAGTTAAATGGGCGGGATTTGAAGTGGAAGCGGCCAATTTGGTCGTCAACTCCAAGTAAACTCCGAGTGCGAAGGGGTGGAGATTTTTCCATGTATTGTTTGCCATCGGGGAGGAAGTGTACCTAACTTCGGTATCACCTTCGCCTCGTCGCTTCTTCGAAGTCTCCGTCAACTGACGTTACCGTTGTGTTGTGCGGTCCATTCCCTGTCAAGTCTGTGTGCCCTAAATAACCCAGTTCCCGGCCACGTGTTATATTGAAACCGCCACGACGCAATATAAGTCCCAGTTAATAAAGTTCACATTCTGCATAGCATCTGCAAAAGCACCATACCTAGTTAATGTGTTCTATTGAAGGACACTCTTGTTGAACTTCCAAGAAATTGTCATGGGGCCCATAGGATGAAGCCATGAAATTTTTTAAAATAATAGTGGTTTTTATTTTTATAAGAAATGTCGTGAATGTTTTTAGGTGTCCAATGGGAGTCACTTTATTAAGTGGGAAGTTTTTTTTTAAGAGGAGACTTGGAATGTAATACCCATTTGTATTGGTCGACAATCTGTTATTTTTTGGCCAGGAAATGGAAGTGGAAGGCCTACCTGGACCATGTAATTCCCTTGCGTGGGAAAATTGATTGTCTTTTTTGTGCCATAGTGTGATGCCAGGAATATGATATTCCTGAGGTTTATTTTGCTGCCTTAGATAGGCATGATAGTTTTTTCATATGATGCAAGCCCCTTTGATGGTGAAATATAGGGGTATTTATAGTTGTTGGAAACATTTTTCCACGACGAGCACATTGGTGGTGTCCATTTGTGATTTTGAGGCTATTTCAATTGAGTTTTTTTAGCCTCAAAGTTTTTTTTACCTTGGAGTGCACTCTCGGTTGTACCCGACACTCCCAAGGTAATTTTATTTGTGATCCTTGTACCTAGTGATCTTTTCTATACACTTGGCGAATGTAGCGGCTGGTTACCCATGCATTTCGGTGAGATGACATGGTCACCATAAGGACACTTATACTAGGGACTACAGAAAAAGACACCCTAGACTCTATCCGAGGTTTTTTCGGATCTACTTCTGAAGACTACAGACGAAGACACTTCAAAATATTCTCTTCTTTTCTTCTTCTCTCCTCCTATTTGGATCTATGGCTCATTTTATTGTATTGAGTGCATTTTCGACAGAGACCGACACTCTTATATGGCTCGTTTTTCCTTTCATTAGGTGCATTTTTGGTAGAGACCGACACCTTCTAGATTGAGTTCACCATAAGGAGGGATTTCATACTCATGGTGAATCTAGTCAGTGACCTACGAGAGGCAACATCCTCTGAGGATGACCTGCAGAGGCAACAGACCCAGAAGTGGCTGACCCTGAGGCACCCATGATGACCCCGAGGCACTTAGATGGCTAACCAATGGCAATAGACCCGTGGAAGTGGCTGACATTGAGGCAACATACCAAGATGTATACACAGTGAATCTAGCATTATTCATAGTTGGAGAGCCAAGCACAAAGATCAAGAGCCTAAGACCAAATCAGCAATAAAGGAGGATGTAGATTTTTTTAGAGAAGTCAACATTAAGGGGGAATGTTACCTAATGTTGACTTGTTTTTTTTTCTTTAGTTAGGATAGTGCACATTAAGGGGGAATGTTAGAGTTAATGTAATGTGCACTATGCCAGTTTGACACTTGTCAGTTTCATTGACAAGTGTCATGTTTATCATATAGGCCTTCTGCCTATATATGTAACCTATTTTTATCAATAAAATATTCCCTTCAGTTTTCCCTCCTAACACATGCATGGTGACACATATATTTAAAGATATCTCTGATCACATATAAGGATAATCTAGCTTCTTAGTCTTCATCCATAACATGTCATGCCCAATTTACTCAAGAATAGTTAATTAACTCACTTGCACACACATTGGTTCTTGATTGCCTCGAGTCATTACCATGCTCTTGATTCGGTAAATGAATTCACTAGACACACATTTGGTCCTAGAGGGATTAGGTAGTTTTAGTGAGTTTATTTGATGCCACTCATATGTCTAAGTCTCTAAAAAATAGTCAGTTATCCATATCAACATCCATATCTTCTTCCATGTCAACATCCATGTTACTTCATGAGCCATTCACTATACATGACACACCAATTTTGGTGCCCTTGATTAAACAATAATGCTAAAACATGGACAAGGAAGATCTAATCTATGAATGATCATTATAATCCTTGCATCCATACATTCCACATTGCATTAATCATCCATAACAAATCATATGCATTAATCACCCATATAAACATGCATTCCACAAGAGCATTACACAAAAGCATTCACACAAACATATAACACAAAATAAAAAACCATTTATATATATATATATATATATATATATATATATATATATAATTCACATATGTATAGATCGCTAGAAATTTCAAAAAACATCATAACTTGGGGGTGTTCAAGGTATCACACCTTCCCCCCTAATCAAGAAAAAAAGCATACAACTTGGGGGTGCTCAAGGTATTACACCTTCCCCACCAATTCAACAAAAAATTCAATCACACATACACATCACATCATCAACAAGTCAATTTCTAGGTTCAAAATATTATGTTCTTTTGTCAAAGGTTGCACCCTTTGCCTTGCATTCACATCATCCACATCCATTGCTAGGTTCAAAATATTACGTTCTTTTGTCAAAGGTTACACCCTTTTCCTTATGTTCGTTCCTTGAAAAAACCCATTTCATATATTAGGGCAATGAATAGACACATTCATTGCATTTTTCCCATTTCATAAACCCCTTCATCTGTTAGGGTAAATAACAGACACATTCATCACATATTCCCCATTTCAAAAACCCTTCATCTATTGGGGAAAAGAACAAATATAATCATTTCAAAAACCCCTTCTTCTGTTAGGCCAAATAATAGACACATTCATCATATTTTTCCCCATTTCAAAAATCCCTTCATCTATTGGGGCAAAGAACAAACACAATCATTTCATTGCATTTTTCTCCATTTCAAAAATCCCTTCATTTATTAGGGCAAAAAAAAGCATAATCATTTCATCACATTTTCCCCATTTCATAAAATCCATCTATTAGGGCAAATAACAGACACATTCATCACATTTTCCCCATTTCATAAACCCCTTCATCTGTTAGGGTAAAGAACAAACACATTCATCACATTTTATCCATTTCAAAATCCCTTCATATTTTGGGGTAAAGAACAGACACAATCATTTCATCGTATTTTTTCCCATTTCAAAAACCCCTTCATATGTTAGGTCAAAGAACAGAAATTCATTTCATCACATTTTCCTGTTGGAAATTTTGATTCAAATTTGTCATTAATATAATCCCCTCTACTGGTTCGTGGGTAGCAACCCACAAGATACACCAATCCCCTATGCTCTTGTTTGTGGACCTCTATCCATAGGAGACACCAATCCCATATCAAGTTCATGGAAACCAATACATAGGAGACACCAATCCCCTCTATTTGTTTGTGAACACCAACCCACAGGAGACACCAATCCCCTCTACTTTGGTTCATCGACCTCTATCCATAGGATACACCAATACCTTCTTAATTTTATGGATACCAATCCATAGGAGATACCAATCTCCTTTGCTGGTTCATGAGCACCAACCCATAGGAGACACCAATCCTCTCTACTATAATTCATGAACCTCTATCCATAGGAGACACCAATCCCCTATGTTGGTTCATGGGCACCAACCCACAAGAGACACCAATCCCCTCTACTGGTTCATGGGCACCAATCCACATGAGACACCAATCCCCTCTACTCTGGTTCATGGACCTCTATCCACAAGAGATACCAATCCCATTTTCTCAAATATGCTTCAAGCCTACAAATAAGGCTTGATTAAATCTGCTCACCAAAATACTCAAATCTGCTCCAAGCCTTCTCATAAGGCTTTCTCAAATTTACTTCAAGCCTTCTCACAAGGCTTGCTCAAATATTCTTACCAAAACCTGCTCAAATCTACTCCAAGCCTACATGCAAGGCTTGCTCAAATCTTCTTCAAGCCTACATACAAGACTTGCTCAAATTTGCTCATCAAAATACTCAAATCTGCTCTAAGCCCTCTCACAAGTCTTGCTCAAATTTTCTCACCAAACTACTCAAATCTACTCTAAGATTTCTCACAAGGCTTGCTCAAATATTCTTACCAAAACCTACTCAAATATACTCCAAGCCTAAACTTAAGGCTTGCTCAAATCTAATTCAAGCCTACATACAAGTTTTTCTCAAATCTACACACCAAAATACTCAAATCTACTCCAAGCCTTATCACAAGGCTTGCTCAAATTTTATCCCAGAACCTGCTCAAACCTACTCATGACTCTGCTTAAAATTGCTCACAACTCTGCTCAAACTTGCTCACAACTCTGGTCAAAGACCCTCCTCAACCTGCTCAAAAAACCTTCTCAACTTTGTTCCAAATATTATATACAAAAATTGTTTATCTATCTTGCACAATAATGTCATCATGTGCTTTATCTATTCTTCAATGTGCTTTCCTCAACTAGAGCAGTTTAGACATATTCTACCCAAAATTCGTTTAACCTCTTGAACATATAGAGAATGATATGCACTAACAAATGCTTAATATGTTCTTCACATTCATTAAGTCTATTGATTTCACATGTCTCACATTTATTACATTTTAAAGGTAGCTCTAGTCTAGCACTTGATAACTGACCTGGTATTTGTTGATTTGCAAATTCACTCCAAAACCAATCACACTGCACATGTCCTTCTCATCTACTCACAAAATCAATCATAAATAATGCACAAGTCTATCCTTTTTATATACTCCCAAAGTCAATCATGATGATGCACAAATTGGCTTCACAAATATGATCTATAACTCTTGTATTTTTATTTCCAATATCACAAAACTAATGCACCATTTTTCTCTCAAACCCTTGCTAGTATATTTTCAAATTCATTCAACAATAATGCACAACTTGTTCTCAAACCCTAGCACATATATTTGCAATTTCTATCAAAGCAATGCACACATACTCTCAACTTCAATCAATCACTAATGCTCATCAAATCAATCCTTATACCTCCACCATATGATATCACAAATATTTCCTTCAAACAAACATCAACCTTTAGAAAGGAATCAAAAACACCATACCTCTAAAACTGCCTTGATGATGATGTGCCTTCAAAACCTGTCTCAAAATAATTTTCTTTTTGATCCTTCAAAAATATGGTTAGTGATTTTCAAATTCTAGCACAGATAGAAAAATCATCCACTCAAATATTTCCAAAATGTCCACAATAAATCTAGAAAATAATACCTTATTTATCCTCTTTAATATTTCAAAAAAAAACTTTTAAAACCCTAAAATTTCAACTCACAATACATAGAATATAATAATCATTAAGTACACCTTATAACTCCTAACTTATA
Organism: Wollemia nobilis; assembly: GCA_028583015.1. Classification (NCBI taxonomy): domain Eukaryota; kingdom Viridiplantae; phylum Streptophyta; class Pinopsida; order Araucariales; family Araucariaceae; genus Wollemia; species Wollemia nobilis. The sequence goes on from JAQPPZ010006638.1 coordinate 10,609,167, forward strand.
ATCATTCAACAATACACCCTAATTTTCAACTCATAATACACATAATATAATAATCATTAAGTACATATTATAACTCCTAACTTTAGAATATAATCAAAATTTTGTTTTTCTTACCCCACTCAAGGCATTGGTGCGCTTTAAATCTCACTAACTACCATAAACACCAGGCAACCTTACTGCATTTCCTAAAAATCATCAGCTACCATCAAAAGCCAAGAAAAACATACCTGATGGGTTTCGACCTGCAGACCTCTCCAACACAGTGCTATCATGAGCGCCCTAACCAACTGCGCTACCACAGTGGTTGGAACCAAAGGGAGCACCCACTAAATATATCTTTGTCCTCAGCGTGCAATCCAAAAAATCTCAACACACAAAATGAGGTCTAGGGATTTGACCCTGCAACCTTTCTCCCATTGATGCACATGCAAGCCACATAGCCAGTTGGGCTACCCCAATAGGTGGAACAACCTAGGTGCACGTAAAAGTTTGATCTTCAATTACTTCACACACCCTTTTTAAAATTTGCTAAAATATTTTTCACTATCGTTCGCAATAATCACCACAAAATATATCAAAATAAAGCTTGCATTTCATAACATTGCCAATATGGAAATAAAACAAGGTGTATATATATGCTTCATGTGGTCTTCGAACATCGGCACAAGTTTAACCCTTTTATTTGAAATGAAACGTTTGGCACCTTTGGGTTGGGTTATATATTTAAAATAAATATTATAACATAAACCTTTTTGAAACCTTTATTATAATATTAAAGAATATTATAATATTATCCTTTGGCCTTCCCTTTTAAACCTTTGCCTTCTCATTAACATTTAAACCTTGCTTTCTTTAAACCTTTGTCCACTTTTAGAACTTTGTCCCATTCTTAAAACTCTTTGTTCTTCTTTATAATATTTAAAATAAATATTATAAACCTTTGTTTTTACCATTTTTCTTTGCTTTGAGATATTCCTTGCCTTGCATAACTGCCAACCTTGTAAACTCATCATTATTGAAGAATATTTCTGCCTTGAGTACCAATTCTCTCTTTAGCATCAAGAAGTTGCTCTCCTTATTTATTCCTTCCCTCGTATTATTTTGTTATTAGTTGAGTTGGATTTATTCTATAAACCTGCATATTATGTGCTTCCATACTTGCACATCTTCATAGCACTTTTATCTTATTTTATCACTCTTATTATCACTTTGTAAGTACCTCTTGGCATACTTATCTTTCAAAAGGTCCTTCCATTTTTTACAATTACAATATCTTAGGAATTTTTTATGCCTATCTACTTATCCTTCTGGTAGAAATAAAGTTGTTATAATATATATTAGGGAGTAATCCTACCACCAATATATCAAATTTTTAAAATTTCTAAATGAAATAAGAACCTGACCTATTATTCAAGGAAGCTCTCTGCCTCCTCTCAAGTCAAGCAGACCCCTTTACATGACACTCATTTTTCTTTGTCTATTTTGTAGATTTTTACGCTCGGGTTGGTAGCATACTTACAACATTGGGTAGTGTATTTTATGTCACAAGGAAATCAAGTACCCTCGTTTCATAACCTCTATTTTTCTTGCTACTATATATAGTTCTTACTTGGTGTATGTTGTAGTTTAGACTTTTTATTTTTTATCCTAATTTTAGTAAAAGAAAAAATTGAACCTAGTTCAATTTTTAATAGTGGTAGTTTATTATTATTATTAATCAAGAAAGGGAAGGGCATATAGGCTACATCTAAGATAATTTTCTGAATAAATATGTCTCTTGTTTACCCTTATCTTGAAAAGAAAAGAATATTTACTTTTTTTTAATCATTCAAATAAAAAAATATCATATAGTCTAGGTCTTGTCTTCCTGCATTTTTGTTTGCATTATTTCTTTAAGATCATATTTAGGTTTTTAAATTTTAGGTGAATAATTTTAGGATACAAATATAGTTCGTCCCTAGAAACACTAGGTGTTTGTTAAATATACATATAAAACTTAGTCTAGCCTCTAATAACTTATATTATCCCATTTAAAACACATTGATATGAGAGGAGGTTAAGCTCCTCACAATATTTATTTTTATTTTTTTTGAATTTACATGGTGGAATCGGTAGCCACCACGAATCCGGCTAGGCTGTCCAGATTTTATGGTCGCCATAGTATTCTGCATTGTCCGCCCTAGAAGCCGCCACACAGATCTTCGCACAGTTCGCCCCTATAGCCACCATGCCACAATCATTTTAAACCTTTTACGCTGCTGAAAGCACCAGGAAAGGGACAATGAAGAGGTTTTTTTGTTTGCACGAAGGGAAATTAGAAACATGACCGAATTCATGAGCTCCTCACAATGTTGAGGATACCTTTTACCACATTTTACATTTTGATGAACTTTATGTGAACACATCCATAGGTCCAAAAGGTTCTTTGACCTAAACCAAGCCTAATCAAGATAAAATCAACTATACCTTAAGGAAGATCATTAAATTGGGTTTTCTTAGTATAGCTCACATTAGTCAAGACTAATAAGAACATACCAAAGGCTAGTCCTACTAAGGATTGTATACAAATATTTGAGCAACCACAGTACAAATCCTTAGGCTACATTAGATATATTGTAATCCTAATATGCCAGCCTCCTATATAGGGTCTCACACATACTTTAATCCAATTAGGAGTATAATATAGTGGACTAGTGGGAGTCATAAGAAGGATTTCTATTACCTCTCATGTGCCATCTTGGATCACGTACCTAGGAGGTCACTTCCACATATCGTTGCCATCCCACATACCAATTGTCTCGCATATACCGATAGGTATATAGATATTGGTTAGATATATAGAGACCTTCAATATATAGAGAGGCCTCTAAGGTTTATTGATTATATTGGTATATCGATATAAGAAGAGATGACGATACTACGACATTCTTCTTCTTCTTTAATCAACTCTATAAACTTTAAAAACCTAATTAAATTAATCCTCTTCCCCTTCCAAATATTCCTAGTGGCCAAAGGCATTATACAACTCATAACATAGCCCATCTATTGACCACTTGTCCTAAACCTCTAGTTTAAGATCATAAATATTCTTTCACCCTTGAGAATCTTGACTTCAAGAGTGTAGACACCAAAACAGCACCAATCCAATTATGTGACGACAAGCGCTGATTGCATTGACACAAACAGTCCCTAGGGCAGCCCCCAGAGGTTAAATAGTGGTCCTAACCACTTCCAAAAGCAGTTTTAGAGGTCAGAGGTCAATTTGGCACCTTGTGGGTACTTTTCTAATTGTTCGCTCCACCTCGAAATGAGTAAATACTGGTATTCGTTCCACCCAGGGACGAATTCCAGCGCTCGTTCTAGGGTGAGACAAATACCAGGTTTGACCGACATAAAGTCAAACCTCAACACATGACAACTCAAAACTGTCACTAAGCTCTCCATTCACTGCATGGGAGTGAGAGTGGGATTTTTCATGACAACTCAAATTAGTTACTAAACTCTCCCTTCATTGCATGGGAGTGTGAGTGAGTTATTTTGAGCATGCATAAGTAGCTACAGAAGTAGTTACGAAGTCCTTGATCAGGGAGAAGTCTTCTCTTCACAGAAAAAATCATTCATGCAAAATAGCACTTTTGCATGTTAATTCAAGAGACCTCTTAGGTCTATAAAATGGTGAGTTTCCTCACCCAAAAGGATATAAATAGAAGGAGCATTTTGACCAACAAAGTGCTGCATTTTTACTTACGATTTGTGCTTTTACATCCATGGTCTCTCAATCGAAAGGGAGGTTATTGGGTGACTTTTGGAGACACGAATCAAGACCCAAAACCCAATTTTTTTGGCCACAATATCTTACCAATTTGTCGACAACACATCACAATAGGTTTCGGACTCATCCCAAGCGGATTGGTGTCAAAAAAAAGTCTCAACTAGTGGGTGGTTTACATTCGGGCACCCCCTGCCTTATTGTAGGTTTATTCGTCTCATCTTGAAACGAATACCAAACTGTTACAGGTTTATTCGTCCCACCCCGAAATGAATACGGATCTGTATCAAATTTGGTGACTGTTTCTTGTGCAGTATTTTATTAATTACATGTTTATGCTTCTGCCAAATTTTTAGTCTATTTAGATTCATTTTAATCATCGTTATATTTATATTTTATATTCATTAACAGTACTCCTTCAAATTTGTGAGTTTCATTATCATACATAGGTGCTACTGACGATTTGTTGTTTCTTTGAACACAGGAGGAGCAGCAAGGATTAAAGATTCATCAATACCAATGACGATAACATTTGGCTTGCCCATTTCACATGTGGGCACGCGGAAGGAGGAACACTAAATCCGTGATTGTAATTGAAACTATGTTAACACTCCTACACCCTAAAAGGGAGGAGACGTCTTTGTAACCGAATTGGAAGAGTATAAATAAAAATCATTGTGCTTTTTGTACTTCCTTTTATATCATTTAAATTCATCTCTTTTCTTTCATTTCATGCATTTCACTTTATAGGACCTTAAGCGTTAACTTTGGGTTTTGAATACATCGCATTAGTTTTCCTTTCAATCTTTCGAAATATCGTGCTTCCAATATGGCGATCACAGTGGGACCTCTGTCCTCTGTTATTTTTTTTTTAGGTTAGATTTTTGATCTGAAATTGCTTGTTTTGATTACAGGTACCTATTTTTTAGTCATTAGACTGTTATTCGTTTTGGTCAGCGACGATTACAGAATTGGGATTCATCTCACCTAGGGGCAAATAGGCATTCGTCCTACCCTGGAACGAATATTGTTCTGATATTCGTCTCACCCAGGGACGAATAGCGTTCTATGCACTTTTCAAAGTAGCAAATCAAAAACATCCTTTTGGGCAGAGAAGAGGTAGGGGTTTTTAACAAGCCTCTGTCAAATTTTTGTTTTTTGTTTTTTGATTTTTAGTTTTTGTATGGCTTAGGGAAAGTTTCCTTTTTGTTTGCTTGTTTCATTTTTTTTGCAAATTAAAATGAACCCCACACATCATGTGGTTACTTAAACCAAGGAGCTGGTCATAAAACCCCAACCCTTGAGCAATACCAACAGTGGATTTCATCACCACGTTGGCTTGGATATTTGCATACATTACCCCGATCGCACTATTGCTAGACGTAAATCCTGACGAAAGCTGACCAAGTGTAGCTAGGGTGATTCCTAGCGCATGAGGATAAGTCTTCTATGGTAGGTGTCATAAACAGAGTGATTCCCCTTCTGTACCTCCTATGTTCCACGTATCATCTGCTCTCACATACCTATAGTCTCCCTCATGTAAGGGCGGGTATATAGAGAGGTTGGTATATCGGTCCGGCAATGGTATATTGAAGGGGCGACCATTTTGGGAGTCATAAGAGCCTTCATAATTGCATTTAAATGGTTTTCACAAAAAGTTTTCAAAAAAAAACAACAAAACACACTAAACCAGATTTAGGGCACACTTTTAATCTTTAAAAGAGATAATCATTGCTTTGTGTGTGTATGTTCTTTTCTACTTCGTGTAACAAAAAAAAAATCAAAAAATCATAAACAAAAGATAAAAATCTACATAGCTTGTAGAGAGTCATTACCATGGTATTCACCTGCAGTCAAGCCCACTCACGGTCAGACGCTGCGAAGAATGTCCAAAGAGGCATGAGTCACCTCCGTTACAATCCCAAGGATTTGGTCATACCACCTTGGTGACCTGACACACAAGGCAGTCCCCTCCACACCTTAAAGAAAAGGGACTATAGGGGCACCTCTTCTAGGGGTATTCCTGTTTAGCATAGCACCCAGCACACACCCTTCCATGAGGGGTACATCCGTAGGAGAGCTCCCTTAGATGCTCACTATGAGTGGTCACCACACGATGAAGCGCTAGGTCAACATAGGGTTTGACGGGAGGAACCACATGATTACACTATCCCTCCTTCACCCCCTCTAGTTGTCAGGACTACAAGGACAAATCCAGAGCACAAGGCTCATCAGGTGGGGCAAGCCAACTCTACCCATTCCTTTTTCACTTACGAAAGAGAGCATGAGGAAAACCCTTACCTTCCTCAAGAGCAATATACATCATGGGAGCAATACGCCTTTGCAATTGCTAGCTATCACGATCACTTACTGAGGCCAAGGCCTCAGGGGAATGTCGCTACCCCCAAAAGAGGGATGCGGCCTATAGAGATCTCGGATCACCATGATCGAGATAAATATCTAGGAGAGGCATCTAGTCCTTATAGATATGAGATGGCAGGATCAACTATCCTAGAATATGCCAAGCATATCGCACGTCGGATGCAACTCACACTACTTGAGCTAGAATGACAATAGTTAGAGCAACAATATCTTCTAAATAAAGAGTGCATTCAGCGCCCGAAGGATGAATTGTTCCAACACACTATGCAGGCAAGGACTCCAACCCTTCGCACACATAAGACAAAACATTATGAGGTACACAACCCCTTGATGCGAGATAGGTCACCGCGACCTTCTCAAGTGCTACCCCCAATGCCTCCTAGACAGGAGTGGGAGGTTACTCCCCCGATTCCTCAAGCACCCACCTGAGTTCATGGGCCACCCTCAGAAATCCCTCAAGAAGCCTCTGAGGAATCTGAGCAAGAAAAAGAGTGGACTAAAATGCAATACCAAGGCAGGGGGGGTGCTATCCGGCTACCCCTCCATAGGCCCCACATTCCTCAATAGGAACCAACCAAAGAGGAGGAGCCCAAATCCCCCGATATATGCAAAGCATTAGAGCACTTAGAGTCAATAGAAACCAAGATATCGGGGTCCCAAAAGCCCAACTTATGCGAGGATCCTCTTGAAGAGGATCATACTCTGACCGTAGAGCTACCCGAGGATGAGGTCTTTCGTGTTTCAGAATCGTCATATTCTAATGAGCCTGAGTCACAGGCTGACATAACCCTATTCTTTGATGGTTCTAAGTGTGAGGACAAGGTATTTCGTGTTTCAAAATCATCAGATTCTGATGAGCCTAAGTCACAGGTTGACATAACCTTATTCTTCGATGGTTCTAAGAAACAACAAATCATTAGTAGCACAAATATTCCTAGTGGCAAAATGCATTATACAACTCATAACATAGCCCATCTATTGACCACTTGTCATAAACCTCTAGTTTAAGATCATAAATATTCTTTCACCCTTGAGAATCCTAACTTCAAGAGAAAATATAAGGGTGCTACATCCTTGAGTTCTCTAACTCCCTTGCATGATGATCAATAGAGAGTGGCCTTTAAGTCCTTTTATTATATGTTATCCTCTTTGCAAGATCATTAGGATTCCATCCCTAGGTATGGAAAAAATAAGCAAAGCAATCCTTTAGGGTAGGACTCCCTCATGGATCATACTCTATAACCTAACCCTAATCCCTCGTCTTCTAATAAATAAAATGTAAACCTTAATGAATCAACAACTAATTCCACTCCTATAATTACTACTTCTATGAATGTTGGGATGCAATATATCCCATAATTCTCATGACAACATCCATCATTCCCTCCTCCTAAGGATTTATTAAGGGTTCATGTAATTTATACCACATCTCAACAAGTAAGCATGATTTGCATCCCTAACTTGTATGTACCTTCTAGTGTGCTAATTTCCCATACTTTCATGAACACTTCTTCTAATTACATTAGCATAAAGATGATTTTTTCTCAAAACTCTATGGCCACCATCACTCACCCTAAATCCATTATTCCAAACAACTTGGGGATAAACCATACAATACTACCTTCAACAATGTACGCCCCAATATATCAACCTTATTATTACATCAATTACTGAGATCTTCTTATCCCACTACACATATCTCATTTTCCATCTAGCCCCAATTCTTCTAAACTCCAAATATTAACCTCTCAAATAGAGCAAATTAAATAATAAATGACCTCTATTTAAGGATCCCTATCTAGCCTCAAGTACCTTTATGATAACTTGTGCAATAAAACTTAGATATTTTCATAGCTAGTCATCCTTTCCATCTTAACTTTACAATACCCAAATTTCAAATATATAAGGGACAGAAAGACCCTTTCAATCACCTTAGGCTTTTTAGAACTGCCTATAGTGATATTGTGTATGATGAAATGTTGCTACTCAATCACCTTATGTTAGCTTCAATGAAGAATCATTGAAATCAATATTGTATTATTGTGATGATTGACTAACTCGATGTTTAGAAGGCATACCTTAAAATATTTCATAGATAAAGTTATAGAAGAAAAGAGAAAGGAAAAATAATAGAGGTAATCACAAAATGAAGGACAATAAAAGATATGAATCTAAATACAAAGGAAACTCATTTACTAAAGATTCAAATATTGATTTTAAAGAGGTAGATTGAAGATAAATACAAAGACCAATATTGAAGACTAAAGTCTTCAATAACAAAATAATGTAATACATGGGATTTTGTAGTATATTACATTATTTGGTACATGCTAATGCACCCCATGGTATCTTTATGTCATATTTGTAAATAATAGATTAGGTTTGAGTAATAGTTTAGAGTGTGAGTTATATCTCTCTTTATGTAAGTATGAATGTGTAGAAAAAGCACAAGTGTCATGTAAGTTAGAGTGCAAGTGTAGGTTGAGTAAATGCGCACAAGTGTATTATATCCAAGAGTGCAAATATGTAATGTAAATATGTGCATAAGTGTATTATATTAGAGAGTGTAAGTACAAGTGTAAGAGTCATGTAAAGGTATGAAAATGTTATAGATTCAAGTGTTCATCAAGTATGCAAGTGCTAAGTTGATAAACCCAAAGTCATGATACTTGGCATATGGAGATCAATAGTCAAGTATGTGAAGATTCACATTAAAATGGCTATATTATGAAGATAATTCTCCATAGAATGTATAGAAGAAATACAGTGAACAAAGGATCTATATTCAAAGTTATAATAGAAAGAGGAACAATAAAACTTGTATACATTTTGAGTAATTAATATTGTAAGTTGTTCATGCATAGTACATGAATGATTCAAGATATTTACATTCATATTTCAGTATATAAATTAATGTTATTTGATTTATTATAAGCCATGATATACATATTAATTTTCTCATATTATTCTACTCATCATATTATTATCTTGATCTTTATTATTATGGCTATTTTATATTTGGGGACTTGTGTGATATTCTCAAGTTAACCTATGATATTTTGTGGTAGTATAAGGCTTAAAATACCATCAATGGTATTAGAGCTACCACCAGACTCTATCCATATTGATAGAGTTATTTTTTAGCCATCATTAAATTAGATTTATCTATTTTTATAAGGTTAATTAAGAGTTTGTCCACTTTGAAGGAAGTGAGATGAGCAAGAGACTAAACAAGATCTAATCAGAATTTTTCCTTTTAATCTCTTATATTTCTAGGAAAGCTTTAAGTATTTGGGGTTTGTATTGAAGCCAAATACTTACAGGAAGAGAGATTAGGGATGGCTTTTAGAGAATATTGAATTTAGGATTAACCATTGGTGTAATAGATGGTTGTCTATTGGTGGGAGATTAACACTTGTAAATTTGATTCTTGAGGCAATTCCTATGTTTTGGCACTCCTTGGCCTTCATTACCAAAGGATTTCTAGAGAAAATAAGAAAAATATGCTTCCAATTTTCTTGGATTGGATGCAAGTAACATGAAGGTATTATTTTAGTTAAGTTGTAGATTATTACTAGGCCAAAGGAGGAAGGTGGTTGGGGCATTAAAAATATCCATCTTGTTTGTTCTTCTTTAGAAGCAAAAATTTTATGGAGGATTTTGACCAGAGAAGGATTATGGAAGAAGATTATTGAATAAAAATATATTTATCTAGGGACCTTTATGGAATGGATCTAAAGTCCATAGAAAAACATTAAAAATATTTTCATTCAATGGAAGGCACTAGTACAAGCCTTTCCTATGATCAAAAAATATTTGGCTTGGAAAGTGGGCAACGGTGAACAAGTTAGAATAGGGACTAATTCTATTTTGGGTTGTGGAGAAAACATTTTGTTGTCAGAAGCTATGATAAGTTATTTACAAGACAAGGTTTTTTACTTTCTTCATCAGGTGGGGAAATCAGATTCTTCTAGTCTTTGGACCCAAGTTTGGAAGTAGGGTCAGGTCTTGGGTTTTATTAATGAGCAGGTCATTTTGTGGAAGGCTTACACTGATGGTCTTAATAAGAGTCATATCAAGCTGAGAGCTGAACCAAATACTTTTTCTTGGGTATACAACAAATTTGGGGGTCAATATATGGCTATACTTGGTTACAAAGCAATTTTTTACCCTCATCCTCAAGGGTCTACTTGGTGGTGGAAGCAGAGTTGGAAATTATCTACCCCAAAAAATAAAATTATTTTTCATGTGGTTAGCTTTGAGAAATAAGGCTTTGACTTGGGAATTTTTACAAAGGAGAAGCAAATAAGGTCCAATTATTTGTATGTTGTGTCAATTAGAGGAGGAAAACATCACACATTTGTTAGTCAAATGCCTAGATAACTATTCTTGTAAGTTATCGATGAAGATTTATAATATTTCTCAGTGAGGTAAAGCAAAGTGTGGTTTCCCTAGAATTTGTCTCCATTTAGCTAGGAATTCCTCAAAACTTTCATCTTTTCCTTGTTTTAAATTATATAATTCTTTAATGGTAATATGCCTTTCTGTGTAAGCACCAAATTGATGAACAAACATTTTTGCAGTTTCTTCAAAATTTCTCAAGGAATTGGTTGGTAATTTATAATACCATTCCAAAGCCATGCCTCTGAGGCTTTTAGGAAACATCTTTAGTAACAATAAATTATTATATGAAATATCATGACAAGTTGTCCTAAACATACGAAGATGTTCAATAGGATCTTCGGTCACTTTGTATATCGAAAGAATTGGCATGGAGAAATATTTAGGATAAGGTTGGGCAACAACAATGGGATCCAATGGTTGACTATACATCTCCCTATAACTATATATGGGATGATAAAGATCTATTTGATCTAATAATGAAGCTAATTTTTTGACTATAGCTTCAAGTCATTGTGGTTGCCCACTAAATTGGTTTTGTGTTATCATAATATTGTGCATTATGTGGAGGGAAGTTGAATGGAGAATGAAAATTAGAGCTATATGGTTAAAAAGGGATGAAAATACTAAAATTTTCATAATTTTTCTAATCATAGGAAGAAGGTTAACACTATCTGGGAGATGCAAAATAAAAAAGGGGTCCTTGTTAGGAGTTTTTCTGAGTTAGCAGATTTGGGAGTAAAACATTTTCAATCTATCTATAAATAACCTGATAGAGTCAATATTGGGAAAATTTTAAAGTTGACTACTTTCTTCCCCATTTTTGTGACAGAGGAGGAAAATCAGTTACTTATGAAGGAGGTCACAAAGGAAGAACAAAAACTTGTCCTAACTTATTTCAAAAAGGATAAAAGTCCAGGGCCTGATAGATGGCCTGTAGAATTTTTCCTAGTTTCTATGATCTAGTTGAGGAGGATCTTCTCAGAGTAATGGAGGAAGTTAGGTTGAGTGGTAAGATTTTTGAGGTTTTTAACTCCACTTTTTTAGCCTTGATTTCAAAAAAGGAGAAGCCTGAAACGTTTGATGAATTTAGACCTATTTTTTTGTGTAATTGCATCTATAAAATTATTACAAAAATATTGGTTGTTAGATTGAAGAAATTTTTTTCTAAAGTTATTTCCTAGGAGAAGTTTGGGTTTTTAGTAGGTAGACAAATTTTTGAAGCCATAGGAGTTGCACAAGAGGGCCTTCACTCTATTAAAACCAAAAATCTTCCTGTAATGGTCCTTAAACTAGATCTATCTAAATCTTATGATAGAAATACTTGGTTGTATCTCAGATTGATGTACTTACATGTGGATTTTAGCTATCCAGTAGTAAACTGGATTATAGTATGTATTTCTTTTGTATCTTTTGTTGTTCTTATCAATATATTAGCTTCCAAATTCTTTAAACCCTCGAGAAGACTGAGACAGGGATGTCCTTTATCTCCTTTACTTAATTTTTTGGTTATTAAAGGATTGAGTAGAGCCATTTTGGATGCAAAGAGGGCAAGATCCTTGTTCAGGATCAAAGTGGGGGTCCTTTATTTATCTCATTTATTATTTGTTGATGATTTATTATTTTTTGTAAATGAAATTTTAAGGGAAGCTAGAAATTTGAAGGAAATCTTGGACACTTACAGTATTGCTACGGGCATGGAGATAAATTTTCAAAAATCCTCTTTTTGCAAGTTGTGATGGCTTTGGTAGGACCTCAATCTCTCATAAGCAATTGGATAGGATAAATGGTATAATTTTATAGCCACTTATCCCACCATTAAATTTTTTATGGACCTAGGTCATGGTCATCCCACCTAGGGATGGTTGCTTATGGCCATCCCTCGGTGGGGCGGCCATGAAATGTGGTCATCCTAGGGTGGGACAACCATGGCTACATGGCCAAAAAATTCCTAAAAATGGGATAAACCTTCCCAAATGTGGTTAAGACACCTAATTAACCCCTAAGGGTTGCCTAATGGGGTCATGTGGTGTCCATAAGAGTGCATCATTGTAGTTTAATCCAATTGACATGATTTTAGTGTCTACAAAAAGTTAATATAGATATTTGTTCATGTGAAGGATCTATAATATAAATCTCTTTCAAAAGTTAAAAAATAGCTTGTTAAGAAGGTTTTGTGTGAGCCTATTGAGCAGGTTCTTAGTGAGCCTATTGACAAAGCTTTGGAGGTGACAGATTTCAAAGGTCAAAAGGAGCAATGCAAAAGGTTAATGGCAAAAGAGCTTCATATGTAAAAGGTTTTATTAAAAACCATGGGTGAGCAAAAATAAAAGGTTTTTTATAAAAACCCGAGGCTTTTAATTTCAAATTAGAAAGACCAAGGAAGTTTTAATATTTAATTTATGAATATTTAAATTCAAATTGAATTTAAATTTTATAAATAAATATTATTTATTCAAAGTTATAAAACCTAAGGTGGCTCCAATCTTTAACAAAGCCAAAAGATTTAAATATTAATTTATAATATTTAAATTCTAGTGAATTTAAATAATTATAAATTAATTATTTTGAAGTCAAAATATAAGCGCCGACTCCCAATGAATTCATTTCTGTTGATGTGCATGGGAACTAGGGTAAAAGGTATTTATACCTTAGATAAACATTATCTTGGAGGCCTCGATAAATGCATCTGCAATTTATGAGAAAGAAAACTTGTGCGTTGTGTAAACCCAAATTTTTGCATGTTAAAAATATTGAGGAGATTGGTTTCTAGCATCATCCAGTGGCTAGCTCAGGTGGCATTGACTTGGCACTTGTGGCTGAGATGTTATGGGTTTGAAAACTGATGATAGAAGGATTGGAAGTTTATCATTTGTGCTTCGATTTCAGTGTCAACAAGGGAGAATTTAGAGCACGTGGGTACTCTAGCTCCCACGTGAGTGCCTAGCTCATGTAGAAGCCAAGGCTACGGCTAGGGCTCTTTTGGAGGCAACGACGTGGGTTCAAACCCATTAAGGGCAAAGGTACAATTTTTTAATTTAATTTTTATTTATCCTAAGGTTTGATGTGAGGTAGTTGGGAAGCATAAGGATTAATTAAGGTTAATGTTTCTGTGGAGATTTTTCATGGTGAAATTATGAAGGAAGTTATAAGGATTTTGAGTTTATTTTTAAAATAAAGTCTTAATTGTTATATTTGCATATTGGAGGAGTAAGACTTTTAGGGTGTTGATTTTATTTTAAAGGACTTTTGCCAAATATATTATTATAAAATTAATTATACTAATCTTGTTAAGGTGTTTGATATTATTTTATAGTTGGAGTGATAAGGTGTATTTTGTTTGATATTATTTTGTATGGTGATTCCTTGGGAGAAAAATTATTATCTTCTAATCTTCTTGAGATTGGCAAAGACGTGTTTATGAGTGTGGCAGATTTATGTGGTCTACTCCTTGTCAAGAAAAAAGGTATGGGCAAATTATTCCTTGGTTGATTTGATTGGTTGGTTTTCTGAAAAACAACTTTGGAGTGAAAAGGACTTGCTTAGATTTCCTTATTGAGTTGTTGATCTATTGTGAAGTGAATGCTATGCACATTTTTTATAAGCATTGTTGTTGAAGTGAGTAATTGAGTGAAGAACTTAAACTAGGGTTTGCAAAGAATATGAGTATCATTGTTATGTGATATTGATTGATAAGCATTGTTAGAAACATTTTGAGTGAGTGTTCATATGCTTGTACTAGGTTTTGTGAGCAAGGATTATTTCATTGAGTGATTGGTTGAGTAGAGTTAGTTGAGCCTAGTCAAGTGAATGTGTGAAGTGATAATTTAAGTTCTATGAAACAAATTATTATATATTTTGAATTGATTTGAAAAATAGGTTGAGTATGGATGAGTGTGAAACATATTGAGTCACTAACAATTCTCTATATTTTTTCGTGATAAAAGAGAGATTGAAAGTGATTGAGATTTTGTGAGTGTGAAGCATATTGAGTCTCTAACAATTTTCTGTATGTTTCTAAAAGAGTAATTGAAAGTGATTGAGCATTGTGATGGATGTGAAGCATATTGAGTCTCTAAAAATTTTCTTTATGTTTCTATGAGATTTAACAAGTTCTAGTGTGGACTTGTTGTGCAGATTTGAACAAGTTCTAGTGAGGACTTGTTGAGTAGGTTTGGACAAGTTCTAGTGAGGACTTGTTGAGTAGATTTGGACAAGTTCTAGAGAGGACTTGTGGATAGATTAGTGTGAGCTTTTGTGGAAATTTACAAGGTAGATTTGAGACAAGTCTTTGAGTAGACTTGTGAGCAGAGTTGATTTACTAATTTGTTCAAACCTTGGGTTAATATTTGAGGTAGATCTAGCCATGTTAATTTGTGATTGGATAAAGATTTATTCTAAGGATTAAAGACATAGATTGAGGATAGATTTGTACTAGACCAAAGTACTAAGTTTAGGGCAGATCAGAGGATAGAGATTGAGGATAATTTTGTGCTAGATTGAATGACTGATTTTAGTGTAGATCATAGGATAGATACTGAGGATAGATTTGTGATAACTAAAGGATTGTGTTTATTATATATTAGAGGATAGAGTTTGGTGCATATTTGAGGATAGGTTTGTGCCAAACCAGAGACAAAGATTGAGCATATTTATACTAAACCTAAGTACTGTGTTTAGTATAAATTTAACACAAATCTTTGAAGGTTAGAGTATAGAGGATGATAGTCTCTAGTGGATAGAGATCCATTATCCATGGTAGTGAGGACAAGAGTCTTCAGTGGATAGAGATCCATTATCTAGAGTAGTGGGGGCAATAGTTCTTCTAGAAGATCACTAGTTAGAGCTAAGGAGAAAGGAGTTATCCTATGGATAGATATACATGAACTTGATTAGGGGATTGGTTTCTCCTTTGGACATAGGTCCATAAACATTGTAATAGGAAAAGGATTTCCAAGAGATTTATTGAGAAAATATTAGTGAAATATTTTCTCCATGGAGTAGCCCACATTGGGTAAACCACATTAAATTGGTGTCTCTATTGTGTGTGATTATTTGTACATTGCTTTATTTATTGCTATTGATATTGCCCTTGATTATATTGGATAATATTGTTTGGGAAAGAAAAGTAATTAGTGGTCTTATATTGTTCACCCCCACCTCTCAGTATAAGCTTGTGTTATTCAAATGGTATCAGAGCAAGTTCCTTCGAAAAAGGTTTAAAAACTTGAAAAAATATCTTACATGAACACAAATGGCAAAGAAAGGCAAAAGTAGAACCATGAGACACAAGAATAAAAGAACACACATGGTCATGAAAGAAAAAAAATATGAATTTAATATTGTTGTTTTGGGAGGAAGAATAGAAATAGATTCAAGAGATGAATCAAGCAATGGAGAGATAACCAGATTGATAAATTTTTGTACCAAATTTAGGAATATAGGTCACCTTGTAGCTCATTGTTCACGAGAAGGTGAAGAATGTTTTGCTTGTGGTCAACTCGATCATGATGCAAGTTATTGCAATGGTTTTAGTAGCAGTGAAAATGGAGATGTTACTTTCATAATTGAATTTCTAGAGGATGGTTCAGAAAAGGATAACAGGGATAGTCAAAATAGGTATGAAGAAGAAACTCTACTTTGGACAATAGAAGAAATTGAAGACCAAAGAAAAGAGAAAAATTTAGAAAGAGAAAATGAGGAAGTCACTCTTAAAGAACTCATTGAGTTAAAAAGGGAGATCTTGGAATTAAAATATCAAATACAAGAGTATGATAAATATAATACAAAGCTTCTACAAGATCTCTCTGACTTGAAAGATAAGGTTGAAAAGGCAAGGAAAGCTAAAAAAGGTCTGGTTGAACAATCAAAGGTAAAAGAGCAAGAATATAAAAGACTTACTGTTAATCTCAAAGAATTAAAAAGAGAGAACTCGGTATTAAGGGTTTGAGCTCAAGAAGATGAGAAAGCAAAAGTAAATTTTCTACAAGAACTCACCAACTTCAAAATCAAGGTTGAAGAGGCAAGAAAAATTGAAGAAGGTATGGCCAAAAAATTAAAGACAAAATATCTAGAGTGTGAAATATTAGAACATGAGATAATTTCACTAAGGATGGAAGTAAAAGGCTCTAAGGACAAGCTACACAAGTTTGAGAAAAATTCAAATACTTTGGATAATATTATCAATGCACAAAGATCATCAGTCACCAAAATAGGACTTAGTTTTGAAGAATAACAAGGGAAACAGGAAGCAGAAAAAGGAGAGTTAAGCTCAAGCACCAAAGAAGAAGAAGCATAAAAATAAGAAAGTAAAAGAGAGAGTGAGACTTCTAAGGATAAGTTAGACAATAGAAATTTCAAAAAGGAAAGGAACAATGCACAAATAAGTAATATATGGAACAGGAAACATGGCAGGGTAGAAGAGACTAAGAGACCAATGGGTTTAAGGCAAGGTTTCTTCAATGGACGATGCTTCTCATGTCACAAATTTGGGAATAAGGCTTTAGTGTGCAGGACACATGAAAGACAAGAAAATGGGAACTTCAAAAATAGACATTTTTTTCATGGGTATTGCTACTCATGTAATCTGTTTGGTCACAAGGCAATGAATTGTAGGGTTCATGACAAGAACAGATATGTCTTCACCAAGACAAATCCAAAGACATTTGATCCTTAAAGGAATAATAACATTAAGTGTTATAATTGCAATAATGATGGACATACAATAAAATGGTGTAGAGAATATATTCCATAATAAAGCATGAATAGGAATGAGTAGCAATATATATATATATATATGAACAGGAACATGAATATGGATATGAACAAGAACAGGAACATGGACATGGACAAGAACAGTCAAAGGGATCATAAGGATCAGATGAGAAGGAAAGAAGACAAAGGTAAAGACCAGCTCTTGCTGGGAGTAGAAATTCTCCCACCCTAGAATTAACCACATCAAGAGGAGGTGGGGGAGGGGCTAAGCTAAGAGACTCATTCTTAGCCCCGATACCCAAAGGTAACTTTTTGGCATTGATGTCAAATGAGGAGAGATTTGGTATTTGAGTAAGAAGGAGAGATTTGGTTTAATAAGAGAACATTGAGTCAGGGGGAGAAGAACAAGGAAAAGGTCAAGTGTTTAGTAAAAAGAATTTGGGTTACCATCAATGACAAAGGGGGATATTGTTGGACATTTTGAGTCAAATTTGTCATTGATGTCAAGGAATGAAGTTGTCATTAATATCAAGGAATAATCTATTGTTGATGTCAAAGTTCAAAAGGAGAAATGCAAAAGGTTTATGGGATAAGAGCTTCATAAGTAAAAGGTTTTATAAAAAACCATGGGTGAGCAAAAATAAAAGGTTTTTTATAAAAAACCAAGGAGGCTTTTAATTTCAAATTAGAAAGCCCAAGGAAGTTTTAATATTTAATTTATAAATATTTAAATTTAAATTGAATTTAAATTTTATAAATAAATATTAGTTATTCGAAGTGATAAAACCTAAGGTGGCTCCAATCTTTAACAAAGCCAAAAGATTTAAATATTAATTTACAATATTTAAATTCTAGTGAATTTAAATAATTATAAATTAATTATTTTGAAGTCAAAGTATAAGCGTCGACTAGTGAATTTAAATAATTATAAATTAATTATTTTGAAGTCAAAGTATAAGCGTCGACTCCCAACGAATTAATTTCCACCAATGTGGATGGGAACTAGGGCAAAAGGTATTTATACCTTAGCCAAACATTAGCTTGGAGGCCTCGATTAATGCATCCATGATTTGTGAGAAAGAAAACTTGTGCGTTGTGTAAACCCAAATTTTTATGTGTTAAAAACATTGAGGAGTTTGGTTTCTAGCACCATCCGATGGCTAGATCAGGTGGCATTGGCTTGGCGCTTGTGGTAGAGAGGCTACGGGTTTGAAACCCGGTGGCAACAAGGTTGGAATTTTGTCTTTTGCACTTTGATTTCGGTAGTAGCAAGGGAGAATTTAGAGTGTGTGGGCACTCTAGATCCCACATGAGCGCCTAGCTCATGCGACAACCAAGGCTAAGGCTAGGACACTTGTGGAGGCAGCGGCATGGGTTCAAAAACCACTAAGCTCAAAGGTACAAATTTTTAATTTAATTTTTACTTGCCCTAAGGTTTGATGTGAGATAGTTTGGAGGCATAAGGATTAAGTAATGTTAATGTTTTTGTGGTGATTTTTCAAGGTGAAATTGTGAAGGGAGTTATAAGGATTTTGATTTTATTTTTAAAATAAAATCTTAATTGTTATATTTGCATATTGGATGAGTAAGACTTTTAGGGTGTTGATTTTATTTTAAAGGAATTTTACCAAAGAGATTATTGTGAAAGTAATTATACTAATATTGTTAATGTGTTTGATATTATTTTAAAGTTGGAGTGATAAGGTGTATTTTGTTTGATATTATTTTGTAGTGTGATTCTGTGAGAGAACAATTATCATCTTCTAACCTTCTTGAGATTGGCAAAGACGTGTTTATGAGTGTGGCATATTTGTGTGGTCTACTCCTTATCAAGAAAAATGGTATGGGCAAATTCTTCCTTGGTTGATTTGATTGGTTGATTTTCTGGAAAACAACTTTGGAGTGAAAAGGACTTGCTTAGATTTCCTTATTGATTTTTTTATCTATTGTGAAGTGAATGCTATGCACATTGTTTTATAAGGATTTTTGTTGAAATGAGTAATTGAGTGAAGAACTTGAACTAGGGTTTGCAAAGAATATAAGTATCATTGTTATGTGACATTGGTTGATAAGCATTGTTGGAAACATTTTGAGTGAGTGTTCATATATTTGGACTAGGGTTTGTGAGCAAGGATTATTTCATTGAGTGATTGGTTGAGTAGAGTTGGTTGAGCCTAGTCAAGTGAATGTGTGAAGTGGTAGTTCATTTTCTATGAAACAAATTATTCTATATTCTAAATTTTTTTGAGAAAGAGGTTGAGTATGGATGAGTGTGAAACATATTGAGTCTCTAATAATTCTTTATATATTTATGTGATAAAAGAGAGATTGAAAGTGATTGAGAGTTTGTGAGTGTGAAGCATATTGAGTCTCTAACAATTCTTTGTATGTTTATAAAAGAGTAATTGAAAGTGATTGAGCATTGTGATGGATGTGAAGCATATTGAGTCTCTAAAAATTTTCTTTATGTTTCTATGATATTGAACAAGTTCTAGTGTGGACTTGTTGAGAAGATTTGAACAAGTTCTAGTGAGGACTTGTTGAGCAGGTTTGGACAAGTTCTAGTGAGGACTTGTTGAGAAAATTTAGACAAGTTCTAGAGAGGACTTGTGGACATATTAGTGTGAGGTTTTGTGGAAGCTTAAAAGGTATATTTGAGATAACTCTTTGAGTAGACTTGTGAGCATATTTGATTGACTGATTTGTTGAAACCTTGAATTAAGGTTTGGGGTAGATCTAGCAATGTTTATTTGTGATTGGATAAAGCTTTATTCTAAGGTTTGAGGATAGATATTGAGGATAAATTTGTGCTAGAACGAACGACTAAGTTTAGTGCATATTAGAGGACAGAGATTGAGAACAGATTTATGCTAGATCGAAGGAGTAATTTTAGTGCAGATCAAAGGATAGATATTGTAGATATATTTGTGCTAGACTGAAGAACTATGTTTAGTGCATATTAGAGGTTAGGTTTGTGCCATACCAGATACAAATATTGAGTAGATTTATGCTAAATTGAAGGATTGTGTTTAGTGCATATTTGACATAGATATTTGAAGATTATAGAGTATAGAGGATGATAGTCTCTAGTGGATAGAGATCCATTATCCAGGGTAGTGAGGACAAGAGTCTTCAGTGGATAGAGATCCATTAGCTAGAGCAATGGGGGCAATATTTCTTCTAGAAGATCACTAGTTAGAGCTAAGGAGAAAGGAGTTCTCCTATGGATAGATATACATGAACTTGATTAGGGGATTGGTGTCTCCTTTGTACAAAGGTCCATAAAAATTGTAATAGGGAAAGGATTTTCAAGAGATTTATTGAGAAAATATTAGTGAAATATTTTCTCCATGGAGTAGCCCACATTGGGTGAACCACGTTAAATTCGTGTCTCTATTGTGTGTGATAATTTGTGCATTGCTTTATTTATTGCTATTGATATTGCCCTTGATTATATTGGATAATACTATTTGGGAAAGAAAAGTAATTAGTGGTCTTATATTGTTCACCCCCACCTCTCAGTATAAGCTTGTGTTCTTCATTTCCCCATTGCAAAAACCCCTTCATTTGTTAGGGCAAAGAACAAACACAATCATTCATCACATTTTCCTTATTTCAAAAACCCTTCATCTGTTGGGGCAAAGAATAGACACAACCATTACATTCAACATTATCAAATTCCTTGACACTTTCCAAGTAAACCTTATATTTAGTGATTTATCCTAGTCACCTGGAGCTTGTAGTGACCGGTTATCCATGCAATCTGGTAGGATGGGTAGACCACCATAAGGAAACTTACATTGTAAAAAAAGCCCTTCATCTATTGGGGTAAAGAACAGACACAATCATTTAATCATATTTTTCCATTTCAAAAATCCCTTCATCTGTTGGGGCAAAGAACAGACACAATCATTTCATCACATTTTTCTCCATTTTAAAAATTCCTTCATCTGTTAAGGTAAAGAACAAACATAACTATTTCATCACATTTTTTTCCATTTCAAAAATCCCTTCATTTGTTAGGGCAAAGAACAGAAAAAATCATTCATTGCATTTTCCTCATTTCAAAAACCCTTCATCTATTGAGGCAAATAACAGACACAACCATTGCATTCAAAATTATCAAATTCCTTACACTTTCTAAGTGAACCTTGTATTTAGCGGTTTATCTTAGTCACCTGGAGGTTGCAGCGACTAGTTATCCATGCAATCTAGTAGGATGGGTAGATCACTATAAGAACACTTGCATTGTAAAAAAAACCCTTCATCTGTTGGGCCAAAGAACATACATAATCATTTCATTGATTTTTCCATTTAAAAAACCCTTTCATCTATTAGGAAAAAAATAGACACAATCATGGCATTTTCCCCATTTCAAAAATCCTTCATCTATTAGAGCAAAGAACAGATACTAGTACAAGTGAACCTCATATTTAGCAATTTATCTTAGTCACCTAGCAGTTGCAATGACTGGTTATTCATACAATCTAGTAGGATGGGTAGATCACCACAAGGACACTTGTATTTTCAAAAAAACTTTATCTATTGTGGTAAAGAGCAACTACAATCATTGTATTTTTCATAATTATTACATCATACACATGTTAATAACCCCTTTTATTTGAGCAAAAATAGACTCATTCACTTGAATCCATATATTCAAAAATATAGTTTACCTCCACAAAATCACTCCACATTGCATCCATAAATACATTTCTCATAATCACACATTCATGTCACCATCAAATCCATAAAAAATTACATTTACATTCAAAATTTATCAAGTTCACCTACAATTTCAAGTGAACCTCGTATCTAGTGGTTTATTCTATCTCCTTGGTGATTGTAGTGATTTGAGTCCATGTGATTTGGTAAGATGAATAAATCACCATAAATACACTTGGTTATATTCATAATCCAATATCTCATTGTTCAAAAATAAAATCACTTTTGGTACTTCAACTTTTGGGTGAGACTATGCCAAGACCAATTTATTTAAAAGTTATCATTGATGGCCTTGTTCGTGGGGCTTGAAACATGAACAAAAATCATAATTTTTCATCATCTCCTTTTACACCAGTCTTTGAGGATGCAGGGTGGGTAAAGTGATTGAGAAACCAGGGATTCTATGTAGGAATTACTGCAATTATGAGTGGCCTCGAGGATAGGCTATTTTTATTTTCATTTTGCATTTGCATACTTGCGTATCAATGACACCAAAAGGTACATTCTTCAACATCATAGAATCACCCCAAATTTGGGGTAACCACATTTGGTTTTGATTTTCTCATAATGGGATACATCTTACATGATCATGGCATCTACACTTGGCAAAGATCCCTTCATATGTTGGGGAAAAAATAGTCACATTTTCATCACAGTTTCACAAAATATTTCATCTATTGGGGCAAAAAAAGATGCATCATTTCACATTTTCAACAATTCCCTTCATACCATTGGGGAAAAACGGTATTACATTTACATCATTCATATCATCCATCATTCATTTGCACAAAATTTTTAATTGGCTCGTGAGATTCATTCACAAAATCACTCACCAATTGAGGGGATAAGCTACATAAAATCCAAATTCTTTCATTAGTTTATCTTTAAGCTCACATTTCACATCTTAAAATAAAGTTGCCTCTGCACATAGCCAAAACAAGTGTCTTGTATTTTTGCATCGCATTGTGTTTCATGCAACACAATACAAAAAGGGACATCTGTAGACACCAAAACCTAGCCACTTGTCATCCATCCTAGTATTCCCATCACTTTACCCATTTATTTATATATATTTAGGCATATTTATTAAATATATATTTAATATTAATATTTTAATATTATATTTTTTATATATTTAAATATAAATATTATATATATGAATAAATCCCATCCATTTACATCAATCCATGCAACACACCCAAAATGAATATCCACCCTCCGATGTGTTTTAATCTGAGCCACATAATTCGTGTCACTCAAACCCTACCATGCCCTAAGATGGATTATTAATATGATCCATTTTTATGGCTCAACCCCTAAGTTTTCCTAATGCTTTTTGAGCCCTAATATTCCTAACAATATTTGGTTTTTATCTCACATCCTCACCCTCGCTTTCACTTACCATTACTTCCACATCCAACGTCGCCCATATCGCATGAACCAAATCTGGTTTTGCTACATTCCATATAACCCTTTGAGTGCCCACAGGTGTTTCCCATTTTTCCTAAGTGCCCACAAGTATTTATCATTTTTCTTGAGTGCCCACGGGATTTTCTTGAGCACCCACGAGCGTTTCTCATTCTACAAAGTGCCTACAAATATTTTCTTGAGTGCCCACGAGTGTGGTCTGCTATTACTAAGTGCCCATGAGTATTTCCCTAAGTGTCCATGGGTGCTTCCTGCTACTACCATGCACCTACAGGCGTTCCACTCCTAGATCTAATGTCCTACTAGCCCTCGAGTGACACTAGGACATTGTTGCACTGATTTCCTACAACAATTACATCAGACCAAAAAACAACAAGCATCGCAAGGTAAATATTTCATTTTGGTTATTATTTTAGTATTCTTCATATTTGCATGTAGTTTCATTGTTGGATAGCTAGGATTTCATTAATTTTTTAGGATCTCACACAGTGGAGCCCTTAAAGTTATTACTAACTCTCTATTATCATCTCATGTGTACAGATTTGTAGATACACAGATGTTGAGCAACTGTTTAAGCTAGAGTGGCCCAGTATTGGATAGCACAAAGTTCACTCACTTATGTTGGAAGCAGAGACGCATTTTGAGACACCACCAGCATTGTAGCTAGGGTTTCGGAGAAACCTAACATTGTGTATATTTGTATCAATGATTCAAATATTATTATTGTAACAATGGATTTTTAAGGCTCCCTCCATTAATATAAAATCATTCATTGTGCAATATTGTTCTTTGAGTTCTACTTTATATCTTGTTATTTGGTATTGTGTTTTTGTCTCTTCTATACACATGATATTTTTTTACTTCTTTTAATATCTAATATTTATAAGTAACATGTAAATAAATAAATAATTATAAAAATATACATATTATACTATGATATCACTTTACTAATATACAAAATAGAATTTTTAAATTTTTTATTTTTATTAACTTATATTATTTTTAAGAACGAATATTATTATTAAAATTAATAATTAAATATCATTTTTTTAATATAAAAGTTAACTAATATTATTTTTTATATTTATTTAATATGCAAGGGGATCAATAATTAAATGTATTTATCCAAATTAATTGTGGTGACCAATCAAAAGAATATAGGATAAGTGCACTTCGTAAACCAACACACTAACCACTATAATTAAGAGTACACAGGAATGTACACACTAACCACTATGATTAAGAGTACACAAGAGTGTTAGAAAAAAAAAACAAATAACAACCATCGAATTTTGGAATCAATTTTTATCACAGATATATCTCCAAAGATATGCATTGGCATACACGTATTATACTTCTGCATCAATATTTTCCACACAAAAAAAGGTTTGAATTTCCTTTATACTTAAACACTACACTACAGATGGCTTTTATTATTAATATAAAGTCCATATAATATTCTATGGACAGATTTTTTATTAACACTAGCTGTCAACTTTTATTGTGACATAGTTGGGTAGGACAAATTTCAGTCTGTCCACTATGAGTATTATTGCGATGGAGATGATAAATACGTAGATGTATGTAAAAACAAAAAGGATGAATATAGATTCAAAGGTTCCTTCCTAAGGGCAAAACACAATTTTGTAGTCGGTACCCGTGGCGCAAGTGAAAGTGCTGGTCTGGTCGTCCTTAGCATAGCTATACGCCTGGGGACACTGATTCTTAAAGATTTTGGAATAGCTAGTGGAGGGGCAGTTGTCGAGATATGCACCAGTGCAGCAATACTGGGGAGTGTTATATTTATTGCATGCACTGTCGCAACCGCCGGTTACCTGCAAGTCGGACGGACAAACGGCATCGATGCCCTTGCAGGAAAGGGAGGTGCACTGCCCGTTTGTGGGAGCCAAGGAAAGAGGAACGTTGAAGCCGTCGACCAGAGAAATATCGTACGTATCCGTGGTGCTGGTCAGGGTGTACTCAGCCAGAGTTGTGGGAGGGGTGCCAGAAAGTGTGCAGCTCAGTGCTCCACCGCAATCTCCTGTTTGGCAGCTCCCTGTTCCGCTTTGATCAAAGGTGCATCCGGTGCGACCCCAGAACCTCCCGGCTGATGTCCCCGCTGGCACATCCACCGACCACTACGCCCCACTCGCCAGCTCCTTCCCTCCTCCCACGGGGATTCCTGCTGCCCATACAGTGTAGCTACACTGGTTCACAATGTTAAAGTTGGCAGCCCCTGCCTCTGCACCCACACCCACATATTATTATATTTGGTTAGAATAATGACAATCCCTTAGTAACAAACTAAATTGAAAAGAACAGGTATGGCCTAAAAAATGCATATAGATTCGTGTTACCTTGTACATAAACACATAGCAGTCCTGCCACATGCAGCAGCCACAGAAGTGATGCTCTTCCCATTGTCATTGCCATTACACACTCTAACCTCTACTACGTAAATAAATTGAATTAGAATTGCAATTGCAGGAAGGATTAAATTGAGCAACACCGTCTAGTGAGTATATAGAGATATGATGCACACCATGTATGAGAAGGAAGGCTTTATATACACAAAATGAACCGCTATTCACGACGGGCTAACATGCGCCCGACTTTTTCAAAGGGCCTCTACCATAGGGCAGCCGTGTCGTTGCACGCATCTATTTTCATCGTTCAAATACTCCATCCACCTGAATATATAAATGCAATCGTGGTCGCTGGGTCTTTGTATTCATCTCTGCTCTCGTATTCAAATTTGCCACGCTTTCTTAAAAAACACGCAATTTGAGGTAAAGATGAGGCTTCGAGGTCAAAGATGATGCTTCGAACAAATGGTGGAATTGTAGAGTCCAAAACAAACGATTTCAAACCAACACAAACACGCAGGTGATTTGACTTGACTTGAGGCCTCATTACTCGAAAGATAAAAGAATATATAAGAATAAATAACACTTTTTGTCAAATATTTGATTGGATCTGATTTTATTAGTATTATCAAGATTTGAATTTTGGTGTGAACTATATTATCCATATATTTTAATCATTAAATCAAAATCTTATTCTGAACCTTTGTTTACTAATTTAAATTATATGTCCCTAGCTAAAAAAAACCACTTATCTTATTATTATTTATATATTAAATATGGATAATTAAATAAATTATGTTAAAAATATGTGATAAATTTGGTTTTTTAAAATTTATTTAATAACTAAAAAATATGTTTTTTTTTAAATGAAAGTAAACAGATAAAAAAATAGATTTTAATTTGTGGAAGGTTATAGGTTATATGAAATGACTTTAGGATGTTGTTTATCTAATATTTATTCAATCATATTTTAGTTATAGAAGCATAGTGTACAATCCTACTCCACAAGATTCAAACTTTAAACCTTTATTTGTAGACCCAAATTTTTATCCTTAGACCACTCAAGTTGTACACCATGTTAAATAATTTCCAAAATGTTGAATGAAACATAATGTGTATAGTATTTCAATCACATTTTAATCAATTGAAAAAAGAAAGAACTTTCAAACAAATATCTTGTTAATAAGAATGTATAATAAAATCTCTAACAAATATCTCATACAAACAATCAAATAACATGATCTCAAAGGCTTAACAACATGGAATTTAAAATCAAATAGTACTAGCTCAATTAGTTTAGTTTCTCAACTTTTAAGGAGGAGACAAGTCCAAAACTTGTGAATCAATACATGCATAATAGACATGTTGTTGTTGTAATACCACTATATGGTGATAACATGGATATAGTTTGATTCAATCCCATATAATCAATAGAAAAAAAAAAAACTTTCAAAGTAAATTTCCAATTTCAAATTAATAGGTGATTAAAAGTAAAGTAATTTTTAGATCCATTTGAAATCCTAAGGCAACACATACTTATCCAACCAAATTGATGTAGACATAAATTATACAATCTTTAAATGAGGTAGATAAAATTTTTTACTACATTGTATGATATATTTAACAAACATACAACCTTTGTAAAACTATCTATCTAATACCCATCTAAAATGGTACAAACCCTTTATTATTGTATAACCACTCTAGAACCATACCTCTTTGAAATCATACAACCCCTTTACAACCATAAAACCATAAAACCTTTCCTTAATTGTACTTCGATGCATGCCCATTTTTATTTTTTCGCTTTGGTTACAAGGGTAGGAAATGATAGAAAAAAGTAAAAGGGAATTGGGAGGGGAACACGGTGTAAATATACTTCAAAATAAAATTGGAAGAAGAAAGCGCTGTAGATGTGCTTCGTATTTTGTTATAAGTAGAAATGTAAATTTGAACCACAACCTCCTTAATCATTGACATCTAAAATATGCGAGATAATGTTTGATGAGTTATATTCTTAGTTATCAAGTTCTAGTTCGCATTCGAGTTCGATACTTTTAAAGTTCAAAATAAATTCAACAAATTCAAAAATTCGAAAAAAAATCCCCATAAATTTTGACACATTATAAATGTATTATTTTTTTAAATAAGATGCAAAACAATGTGCAAGAGGCTATCGATGTGGTATCAATTTATAGGCACACATGTAATTCCGGTCACAGACATAACCAATGTCTAATGTCTAATTAATGTCATTTGTTAATTACAACACTCAATTAGTTTGGATTTTCTTCTATCGATTCAATTACCTAGAATTAGTGTGTGGGTTGGGGCCAATCATAATCATAATCATAACCAATGTCTATTCACTTACTAATTTACTCATAAAAAAATCGGCATTGATATGTATCTTTACTAATTGTGGTATTTAGTGTGTGGGTTGGGGCCAATCATAATCCTTTTAAACCTATTACCCGAAATTATATTCAAATTGATATAAATCTGGGATTGATATGTATCTTTACTAGTGTGGGTTTCATAATCCTTTTAAACTAAAGTGTTGCCGGGGCTTGATGTTTGGAGTATTTACGGTAAAACTTGTTAAATTTTTTTATTAATATTAAATATTGTTAACACATAAGGCTTGATGTTTGGAGTATTTACGGTAAAACTTGTTTAATTTTTTTATTAATATCCTTATGTGGGTTTTTTTACAACACTCACATAAGGTTATGGGTTTTTTTACAACACTCAGGTGAAAACTGAGTTATGAATGTTTTTTTAATAAAAGTCTACAGCGACAAAGGTGGCCTAATCGGATTCTTTTAACGAGCGATACATAAAAAATACAGCGTGAAATATATATCGTTTGACCTGTTTGACACGAACAAATTAAGATGCTTCAAATCGTGGCCGTAAATGCTTATGGCTCTTTTTATCCGCTTGCACCTTTCTTCTATGTCGTAGATGACCGCATGTGTAACCAGGAGAATTCATAAATATCAAACCCGTTTCCGCCAATTATTTTTACATGCCGAATTTATCGTTAATTCGTCGAATAAATTCGCGAGGTTTTTAAGTTCGGTGAATTTCGAATTTTATATTGATAAGTAAGTCTATATCGCAAGGGATAATCAGTTTGACCTGCAGCGTCTGAATATTTGATCCCGTTCAGTACACGGTATAGAATGGTGACAAAACGCGTTTGAAGACGTGTTTTCGTGTCAAGTTTCCCATTTAATAAAAGCATGAGAGTTTTAAAGATGTGTCCGTCGCCTATAACGTGTTTTCGTGATAAATATCCCATTTAATAAAAGCACGAGAGTTTGAAAAATATGTCCGTCGGCAAACAATAGAAGCTGAACGCAATTTGACAAGTCCTCCCCCTTCAGGGTTGAACATTGACGGCAATCCTGCCCGTTACATAAAAGTCAAAGAAAGGTTCGCTTTTGGGTATATAAATTTAAATGTGCGTTTGAGTAGACGGTACCGATATCTTTATATTTCGACACACTACCTAATAACCAGAATACACAAAATTGACCGCAATGAATGCGCAATCGCATTACGTTAAAAAAAAAACTCAAATTTCAAATCTCAACCGAGAGTCCTCGCGTCGTTTTCACATTGCAGTGCGAATTTCTTTGCAATCAACTATCTTAACCAAAAGAAAGTAATGGGTTGCCACCACTTAAAGTGTGGTTGTTCTTTTTACGAAACAATTATTCCCAATTTTCAATTTTATTTTCAGGGTTGCTAACTATGCGTATATACAATGCCATGTGTTGGACAACATGCATGACTAATTGCTTCTTTATGAGGCAATAGTGGTCATTGATCCTAACACAGGCCAAAACGATGCATTGCCTTGACTAACAATTATGATTTTATTGCCTTGGATTAAGCATAAGGGAGTTTATGGATCCTATTCATGTTTAAAAACGTCTAAGAATATTTTTTATTTTAAAGAATCCTTCGTGATCCATCCATCTAATTTTTTTAATTACATCACTTTTAATTTTTTTTTATTAGTATTTTTTTTTTTTATATATAGAAGCAATGGTTACAATCATGATTTTTAGTAGCTTTTATTAGTATTTTATTTTTCATTAATTATTATAGTATATTTTTTTTATTTTTTTTGAAAGTATGCTCCAATCACATAATTCCTTTATCCATTATACCATTCAATAGAGGAGGATGGGATACCACATCAAGACCTTACATTTAATGGTCATACTCACCATCAAAAAGTCTACTAGCTTGATTTATCAATTCCTTATTTGATTCTAGGTGATATCTCATCTTTTTATGGTTTTAACACAAGCTAGGGTTTGTTGTTAGGATTATTTTTTTTTTTTTTTTAAATTATTTTATTTATTTATTTCTTTTGGTTTTAACCATTGCTTCACTTTGCATTCAAAGATAAAATTTAGAAGGATAGTGTCATACGCTTTTGTATTTGCATTTTGTTTACTCGAACCACTACATCACTAATCCCGCAAAACAAAATTTATAGGCCTAAGTTTTTTATTTACAATTTAGTTCCTTGATTTTGTGCTAACTTCTACTTCCCTAGTCTCTCAAAAATGAAGCTTAAAGGGCTAGTTTTGTATGCTTCTACTTTCAAGAACAAGTATATAAAGTTTATTTATTTTATTTATGTTTTATTCTATACTATAATAGTCATTTCATAAACTATTCAAATAGTATGGTATAGATATTTGTTACGAAAATCATCTATAATATTGTGGAGTTCTAAATTTTTTCAAAGTTTTCTTGAAATCTAAGTCTAATCAGTCCATAATCAAATTTTGTCATTTTTTATTGATTTTTTGAAAATTTTGGGAATCATGATGTTAAAAAAAAAAAACGTAATTCTTGATGGGAAAATGGGTTGTAGTTGCACACAGAGAAAAAGGTATAATTTTTTTTTCAATTTTCTTCATTTTCACCTATTGTAAACTAGAGAAAGGGATTTTCCTACTTTCTACCACACCAAACCAAACACACTAGAGAATCATAACAGTGGATTTTTTGTACTTTGAAGGAATCTAGTAGCTAGCAATAGCCACCAATGATAATGTTTACATATTTTTTATTATTATTAAGTAGTGAGGGTTTTGAAAGGAACCCATAACCAAATACATCCACTCACGTAGGAGACAAAAAATGGGTAGAAATCCCAGCAGGAATCACCAACCAACTTTACCAAAACAAAGCCTACACATAGGAACAAACAAGTCGGGAAAACAACCTGACACCAGCAAAAAAGACATCCATAGATAGGACCATCTCTTGAATTCTTAGGGTAGTATCTAGGTATTAGTAGAATCATTTAGTCTCGAGAAGAAAAAATCCATTAGGCAACCTTGGAGATGATTCACATCCTTTGTGAATTGAACAATGATAATGAGCACACCCAGAATGGTCTTCTGTTTCTCATCAATAATTTTGATCGACTGCACCAAATTGCAGAGCGATTCTGCCTAAGTACAGTCAAAATATCTCAAACCCTTAGGTATAACCTATTGCATTATCTCAAATATAGCCCCTAAACCAGAGATGCCTATCTTACTTTTCGAATCTACAACAAGCATTTTATTTTTTGACAATGTCCTAGAGCACCTCTTCTATCTTACCCAAACCCCTTTTGATGTCACTAAGAGGCCACCTATTTTCTTACTATCCTCAAATATTTTGGAAGAGATCATAGGGTTCTCAATGTGGACGTAGTTTGAGAAGGTGGGTCTATACTTCCTAGGCTAGTGTAATTTACCTCCTCTAATATCCTTAGATGAAATTGAAATCTCCCTCATCACTGATTAAATTCTCCATGAAAAGATGTTGAATTATCAACCCAAACTTGTTTCTTAATATGCTTGTATATAGGAGAAGTATTTAAAAGCGGAATTTTTTTTTTTTTTATAGGTTAATTAAACCACATGGGTCTTAAGAGATAGTAAAAATTTAAAACCAAGCACAATCATTATTTAAGATAATTTTTTGGTGTTAAAAGTTAGACCATTTGTTGTTCTAAGTTGTGAAATACCATATTAGTAATTACACCATCCTTTCTACACCAAAATGAAAATAAGGAGAATAATTCAAATCAAATAGTGAAGGTATTAATGGTTTTGTTGTTGAGGTTTCAAGGTGCTACCCCTCAACCTTGCAAGGGGACTCGTAATCCTTGACTCCTAACATAAGTAGTGACTGGCATTAGCATCCAAGCCATGAGAAGAGGCATGGGCATAGTAATACAAAGAGATTGGAGCTTCTACTAGGGCAAAGGGCAAAGGCATCCAAAGATTTTAATACATTGTACTTGTCATGACTTATGATACATTTTGTAATTTGTATATTTTTTATATTATAAGCAATATAAGAAAATTTTAATTTTGGATGCATTAAAATTTCTTTATTTAAGATGTTTTTTGTTACTTTCTTGTGTAGTTTAAGCTTTTATCACTTACATTATTAATATTTGATTTACATAATGTTAATTCATTGTGATATCCATGAAAAAAAATTGGGCATCTATTTACCCAAAAGAAGGATCTAAAGCTGAAGCTTGAAAATATTGAAAATGAAGTGAACCAAGTTGGTCTAAGTGATCACCGAAGAAGACTAAACACCAAATCTTAGATGATTATCATAATATTTTGAATTGCGAGGAAGTGCTTTGGAAACAAAATTCAAGGCTAGTTTGGCTCAAAGAAGGTGATAGAAACACTAGATTTTTTCATGTATCCACCCTAAGACATAGAGGCAATAATAAGATAAAGGAGTTGGTTAGGGTTGATGGCTCAGTGGTAATGAAACTAGAGGATTTTAGGGTAAAAGTTGTCAGGTATTTTTTAGACCTCTTGGGTAAATATGTGGTAGTGAATGGTGAAGCTAAAAGCAAACTCCTTCCTAATATTCCAAAATTAGTGACTGGTTAGATGAATTCCTCTCTTATGATCCCTTTTATAGATGATGAAATCATAATGGCAATGTTTAGTTTGGGTGGGAAAAATACCTTGGGGCTAGATAGTTTTAAACAACACTGGAGAACCCCAAAATTACATAGTAGGTTTAATTAAACCTTTATCCAATAAATTTTGGAGTTACACATTTAGTTCTTGCAACTCAATAGGGTTCATTCTATAAGGTGTACTACAATAGGTTTAACTCCAGGTATTAATTCACTAGTGAAATCAAATTCACATTGAGGTGAAAGTCCTAGAAGATCTTCCAAAAATACATCCCTATATTCATTCAAAATTTGATGTTTCTTGAATAGTTCATAATCTCATTTACTTCCTTCCTTTCCATTTATCTTAACCATAGATAACATTCCACCTCTTTTAATTGCCTTCTTAGTTGTATAGATGACAATAAATATGGTCAAAAAGAACCTTGCTTGTCTTTTGTTAGTATAATCCATCTATGTTTCTTGGAAATTGATTAGAGCACCATGATCTCTTAGCCAATCCATCCCTAAAATTATATCAAAGGTATGTAGTGGTGCTACATATAAGTTCCAAACAATTGATCCATTGGGTAATAAAACCTTGACATTGGATAAGCATTAACTCACTAAATAGGTTTTCCTAGACCCATACTCAACTTTCTACCCTTATGTCAAAAATATAGATTTTTTTGGCATATCCCCAATAATACTAGTAGAAATGAAACAATTTGTGGCTCCATAATCAGTTAAAATACTTACATTTCTTTTGAATAATTTGCCATTTAATAGCATAGGAATTTTCTAACTTCCTATTGTTGTATAAATTCAATGAGGTTGATCTTTTTCTCTACCACTCTGCTCTGTCTATTGGGGACACTTGTTTGCATAATGAGTACCTCCACAAATGAAACAACTTGACCTAGGTGCATGAGTATTCTCTTGTCTTATGTCCTTTATCTTCTCCTTCGATGTTGAATCATTCTATTTCTATGGAGTATTTTGGATTGTCCTTCCTCTAAAATTTCCTCTTGTTATTTCCCTTGTATTCATTATTTCTATTCCTAAACATTTTTTTTTCTCTTGGGTTTCTTTTACATTTCTTATTTTGTTCTTTGTCCCATATTTCAAACCCAACACTCTTCCTCTTTTTGAGTTCATATCTCTCTTCTTTTGTCAACACTCCATAATTAAAGAAGGTTTTCTTAGTGTGTTGATTTATCTCCTCGTATCAAGCCAAATCATATGTCTTCTATAGGGTTTTTTGTTTAAGCAAATTGAATATTATCTAGATTTTAGGATCTACTTCCAAGATGAACTTTTGAACCTGCAAATGTTCCTTAGTATCATTTTTAAGAACATATTTCAAAAGTTTTATGAATTTTTTATAATAACTCTCCATAGTCAAGGTTCCTTGTTGGAGTGTAGAAAATTCCTCAAATTTCTCTACATAGAAAAACCCTCTGGCTATGACATATATACCTCTTCTTCAAGATTATTATTGAGGAATGCACTTTTTACATCCATTTGATGAAGTTTTCATCCAAGATGTGCTATTAATGAACAAATTATTTGAATAGTAGTCATATTTATTGTTTGTGCAAAGGTTTCTTCATAATATATTCCTTTTATTTGAATATACAATTTTGCAACTATTAAATCTTTGTATTTGTCAAAAGAATCATCTACTTTGTATATTATCTTGTAGATCCACTTACATCCTACTACTTTCTTTCTTTGTGGTAAATTGACTAGATTCCATATTTTATTATTCATTAATATTGCATATTTTGAATCCATGGTTGCCTTCCATTCTATAATTCTTAAAGTAGTTTGAGTAGTTGTAGGTCCTACTATAGAACTCATTAATCCTCTATTTTTTCTTGTTAGGCTACGAGTTTGTGATCTCTTAGTAGTAATATCTAGCATTTGTTCTAGCTTTATGTCCTTAAGTGTATATCTAAACCATTTTGGCTCTTTCCTTTGTGGTGTTGTAGTGGCTTCTAATTTTTTTAATTTTCTCATATATTTTTTATTTTG
Organism: Wollemia nobilis; assembly: GCA_028583015.1. Lineage (NCBI taxonomy): Eukaryota > Viridiplantae > Streptophyta > Pinopsida > Araucariales > Araucariaceae > Wollemia > Wollemia nobilis. The sequence continues at coordinate 10,643,947 of JAQPPZ010006638.1, forward strand.
ATTCTTCACTTGATGAGTTTTCTCCTTTTGAAAAATTTAGAATTGATCTTATATCAAACTTTTGATCTTTAATAACATTTTTTTTTCCTTCATCCAAAATTACATCTTTGCTTATATAAGTTTTCTTTATAGTTAAATCAATTATTTGTATCATATTGAATCATCATCATAACCAAGAAATATTCCACATATAGTTTTATCATCTACTTTAGTTGTTATTTGATATGGAACATGCATATATGCCTTATATCCAAAGATTATTAACTATTCTACTATTGGTTTTTTTCCTAACCTTATTTCTTTAGGAGGCAAAGTTTTTAGTATTCTTATGAGTGATTTATTTTGTAAGTACAAAACTAATTTAACTAATTCTACCCAATATTGATGATCAAGATGAGCTTATTTTAGCATACAATAAAGAATTTCCTTAATATATTTATTTCTTCTTTTAAAAATACCATTTTTTTTAGGTGAATATGCTATCATAAGCTATTTATATGGAATCAAAGAAGCTTGGAATTGCATTTCTAATGGGTGCTTAAATAGGCACCAAATTACAACCGATTACCCTAATATTGAGCAACCACCCCTTAGAAGGATCAAACAATTCTTAAATTGGGAATATAAGCTCTTATCTAGAGGCTTATTTTAGGGATCGTCTATTATCAATCCAACTAGCACATCTAGAATATTTTTGCCTAGTCCAATGTGAGCTCATAAAACCCATATTTTATAATTATTCAAGAAAATTGAAAATTAATATCAAGTCCTATTCCAAATGCCTAAGCCTAACCTAAGGTTTTATTCAACCTAGGAACATAAGCCTTAACCTATCACTTGATGTCCTCATCGGCTATATTTTTATACCATTTGTTTCTTAAATTCCCTTGATAACAATTCACCCCCTCTATCTAAACAAAAATCCTTGATTGATTTTCCTATTTTTTTCCAATAATTGCCCGTATGGTTAAAGGAAACTAAACGTTTTAGATTTAAATTTTCATAAAATACACCCACATTTTTCTAGAGTAATTATCAACAAACAATTGAAAATATATGTCCTCCAAGACTAGTAATGTTCATTGAACCACATAAATCTGCATATTTTAATTTCAATAGTTGTTGAGCTCTATAGTGATTGAGTTCAAAAGGTATTCTATGTTATTTCATTGTAATAAATTCTAGATAAACTATAGATTCCCCTGAAATTTTAGGTAGAACTTTAACCATTTTATGTTTACTCATCTTATTTAATGAATATGCACTTATATGTCCTAGTCTTTTATGCCAAAGTTCTTTTGTTTCTGAAATGCTTACCGACAAAGCCATATTTGATGATATCTCTAGAGAAAACATACTATTTTTATAAGAACCATAAGCTATAACTTTTCCTTGTTTGGTAATAAGGTTTTTTTCTTAATAATTTTGAATTCAACAGCTAAATTTTGATCCATTAATTGAGATACTAAAATAAGATTAGCAATTAATATAGGTACATATAGTACATTATTAATTATTTCATTTTTATTTGATAAATCAATTAAAACATCTCCTAATAATTTGACATCATAAATCATATTATCTGTTATAACAACTAGTTTTTCATATTTCTCTCAAAAGGTGTTGAACCATTGTTTATTTCCTATCATATGCCTACTTGATTCAGTATAAATATACCAATAATTCATAACAAATTTTGAATTTTCAAATCCAATTTGAAGTAGAAGAACTTATCTTTCCAAAATTTACTAAATATAAAAAAACTCATGAAAAAACAAAAAATAAAAAAATAATTTCAATATATAGCAAAATTTTTTATAGCTCCTACCTAAATTTCCTTCCAAAATGTTGCATTCCTTTCATCTCTAAATTAATTATCAAATTAAAGTTCCTAAGATTAAGTAATTTAAATAATCCTTCACTTAGAACTTTAATTAATCAATTTATAAAGGTAATGATAATTACCTTATTATGTACTTGGAAAAATATTTTCAATGCAAAAATAATGCTTATGAATTTATGAAAGGTGTCAAATATGGATGTTATGACTATAGTGTAATGCTCAAGAATATATTATTGTAACTCTTGAGTATGGTAGATGTGTAGGGATGATTCTACCTTTGCTTTTAGATCTTTCCCATGCTCATTTAAATATTATTGACACTCATGAGGCACTATTTTTTCTTTAGAAGATGCTATATCAGGCTGAACATATTCAAGCTCGGTCTTTATCAAGTCTAAATAGATGTGCTCTTTCAAACCGAACTACTCTTTGCTAGCTACATTGGTTGCTCTGATATACTTAGACATTGACTACTCTAGTTAGATGTTGGTTACACTACCTCCTCTAGTATACTTAGATATTGAATACTCTTGTTAGATGTTGGCTACACTGATTTACTTAAATGTTGGATGTTATATTTAGATGCTAGCTATTTGGTTAGATGTTGGTTGAATTGATTAGATGTTGGGTATATTGATTTACTTAGACTTTATTCATTTAGATGCTCTTAGACACTATCTCCTTGGATTCTCTTAGCTATTTTCCCCTTAGATGCACTTAATTATTATCTACTTTGATGCTCTTAATCATTATCCTTTTAGGTTCACTTGACTACTAGCCCTTCAATATCACTTAGCCACTTTAGTTGACTTCTACTAAAATACCTATGCTCTTTGGTCTACTATAGATTAACTAAATTTCTTAGGCTCTTGTTCTATGTTTGCTCACCTTGCTTTCTTAATACTATACTTTTATTATTAAATTTTTGTTTGTTGCTCCTGAAAATGTATATAATATATTTCAATATTTTGTAAAAAGCTTCAATACTTTCCTTTCTCCTTTTGTACTTAACTCAAGTTTTTATCCAAGTTCTCTTTTCTCTTCTATCTTTGCACTCTCTCTCAAATTCTAACCTAAGTGCATTCAATATCCTATTTATGTGATTCTCCTATTTTCTAGGGAATAAAAATTAATATTATGGCAACTTTAAATGTCCTCTTATGTCTAGCTTTCTTTTGAGTTAGATCTTAGTCTTTGTTGGCTGAGTCCTTGCCTTTATTGGTTTTTATTGAACCAAGTGGATAGACCCTAACATTCAATCAAGGTGACTTTTATTTATCCCCTCAATATATCTACTCTCCAAGCCTTTGAATTGACTCTTAGTCTTCATTTCCTTTAAAGTATAAAGACCCCAACTGAGGGCCTTGATCAAAATTTAAGTCCAATTCTTCACTACCTTTAAAGTGGATAGACTCTAGCTAAAGAACTTGATAAAATTTTGAGTTCAAGTCTTCACTATATTTAATGCAGATAGACTCTTAAATATAATAGTAGCTTTGATACCACTATTGGATTTTAAGCCAAATTATCATAGGTCTCAATATTCTTAATCAAAAGTAGATTAAAATATAAGAATAATTAAAAAATATATTGGCCAATATAATTTATAATAGCATTAAATATGAATTTAAATGACCAAAATAATTCATGTAATAACATGAAGAATACTTACAATAAAATTTTTCAAAAGATGCATACAAGTTTTAATAATGATCATACACTTTTGATATCATAATTCTCAAGATACATAGTATAAAGCTTTACCTCCATGATATAGCCATACAATATGACTATTTGACTATTGCTTTCTATATAACAACTCTCACATGTCCTTTGGCTTCTCATCTTGCCACATGTATACAAGAATATTAACTATCTAGTTACTTGCACACCTACTTACATGAAACTTATGAATATCTTACACATAGACACTTATATAAAGGAGAAATATAAATCATTCACCTAGATTATAGATTCAAACCCTAATTTATTACATATTTACATTTGCACCATAAAGGTACATAAAAATATAATGTAATATTATCTAACACCCCCTTGTATTACAGTACTTGATATGAACTACTCTTGATGTACATCGATGATTCTAAACATGATCCCTAATAAAATGACATTGAGCTTCAATGTATTTTGTTCTTCCATGAATTACTAGATTTTTTATTAATTTAAGTACTCCTTGATTATCAAAACTTCTATATGGAAATATCTAAAATAAAAAATGAGTGACATACCTAGGGATGACCTAATCTCGTTTGGGATCCTATGTCATGCTTTGTAGAACCAAGCATTGAAGTCCTTCATTGCCTCAACAAGAGCTTGCTTGATTTTTATCAAGAAATTTGGTAGCAAGGCTCCTTTTTTCTCCTTGAATCAATCCATCAGTTGAATGGCTAGTTTGTCCCAATATTTTATCATTTGTACAAGTAGCGAACATACCAATTCCATGTTTTCCCTTTTAAAAATACCACTAGTAGCCTAAGGACTATGTCTTGAACAACCTCATTATGCATGGCATAATGTGTTAACATATGGTGCAAGTGCTCCAATGTTGTGGCTACATCTTCTTCGATGAATTTCTATAGGGAATCCAAATCTTGGATGAGAACCAAACCCCAAGTATTAGGTGGGACAAAAAAAACCAAGCAACTCTAATTATTCCATGTTAAAATTATTCCAACCTTATATATATTGATTCCTTCATTTTACCTTGATAGGTTGAGTGAATAAAGGCCTTCATCAGGGTCTTAGCCTTAGAATTTGCTACTAAATTTTGGTAGCCTAATGGCCACCATAGTTGTTAGGTATACTTAGTGCTATGAAATTATATGGACAAAGGCCTTTTTTGGAATCTCAATCTTGAGTCCTTCTATATGACTTCTTTAGATTTATCTTCTTTGTGCATAGTTTCTAGGTGGGGAGTGTTGTTGGATAGGTAGAGGTTCCCACCATAACCTCAATCTAGGATGGAAATTTCTTCTAGGTTCTTATTTTTTAGTAGAGTTGTTAGGTGAATTTGCAAGGTGCATCAATCAGTTGATGACCACATCCTTCATTAGAACCATGATGTAACTTCTTGATCAAGGGATGGATTTTTATAATTTGGTCCCACTTTGCATACCATTTTGAACTATTATAGGTTAAAACTGGTCCTTACACCCTAGGCACTGTGATCCCATATAGTTGTAGTTTACTTTTCATCTCTTTGAGTAGGTGCATCTAATACCCTATGCCTTATGTGGGGTGCTAGTCCTAGGATGTCTAGAGAAATGTGGGATGCAACTCCTTTTAATAACCTTTGATATTATTTACCAAGGTTGGATCCTTACTGGATGTGATCTTTGACACTCATATCTCCTTCCTATGCTAGCTTAATCTACCAGGTTCATCTTAAGGGAAATAAAAAAAGTGAGAAAAGAAATAAAATAAAGTAGAGAAACCTAATTAGCCTACCTATGGTTGGCAATGCACCAAAGAACTAATGAGACCCTGCATGCTATGATGGATTGAAGTGGACACATGGAAAATGAACAATAGCACATAAGGAACATAGGTCCCTATAGATCATACAATAAAATAAAATACCCACACCAAAAATAGGATAGGGATTTCATAAATATTTATAGTTTCCATTAGTGTAAGCTCCAAGTTACATACATGTAGAGGAATAGGTTTGAAAACTAATCGATCGATAAGGCAAGGCTCAAGCTAGGTTGAAACACAAGAGAGAATGAAGGAAATAATTCTTAGAAGAATGGATTGGATTTTTGTTGGAAATTTTGAGTTAGTTGTGTTTTCATTGATGTTATGAGTCAGTTTCAGTGATCAGTGTAGGACTTAGCAAAATAAGGGTTAAAATATTTATATTTTAACCCCAAGAGATATGGCTTAAGAGCTTCACATGATTGGTCAAAACGATAGTTAAATACCCTGAAGAAAAGGCCTAAAGGAAATAATATTATAATATTTATTATTATAATATTAAAAGCGATCAGAAAAGGTCTAAGGGTGAAAGAGAAAAATACCTAGGCCCAATGAAAATAATATTATAATATTTTTATTATAATATTAAAGGTTAAATTAAAGCCTAAGGTAATTTATAGATTATTTATAATATTTATATTATAAATTAATTTATAAAATAATATTATTTAACCCTAAAGTTAGGGTGGGCGCAAATTCATTTTATTTATTCTCCTCCCCGTCGACGTTTGATAAGATTGGCATATGGTATAAATACCATATGGTTTACCAACCAAAAATTCTAAGTCTCCGATTGATGCATGTGTGAGAAAGCAAAAAAAACTAAGTGCAAATTTTGTGAGCATATGAAGGGTTTTTAATTTCTAAAAGGTGCAGTGAAATTGTGGCAAATCAAGTATTCGAGGCGCTGAGGTTGATCACCAACCAACTAGTTGGGCTAGTGGTAAGAGGTCGGTGGTTAAGTCATTGGGAGAGTGAAGGTTCTGCGTTCGAGTCTTTATGAGGGTAATTTATTTTTGTTTTATATTTTGGCACCGAATCGAAGGTACTAATCACACAAGGTACTTTTCCCTCCCAAGTGAGCACCTAGCTCACACGGTAGTTGGGTTGCGGCTAGGCCACTGGCGACTGTGTGACCTAGGATCAAATCCCATCGAGGAGCACGTAAGGTACTTTTATTTTTTATTATTTTTTTTATAAAGTGCATGGTCTAAGGTTGCTTTGTGAGCACTATTTGAAGCATGTGGTCTAAGGTTGCATTGTGAGCGCTATTTGAGCGCGTGGTCTAATTTTATTAAGTGAGCACCTAGGGAGTTAAAAGGAGGGTAAGGTAAAATTATTTTTACCTTAGTTAAAAGGTGGTAGATGGTATACTTGTGAGTTAAAAGTAAATTGCATTATTTTTTATTTTATTTTTAAGCAAAAAACCCCTTGCAGGGATGCCTTGATTTGAGAGACCATGAACAGGGGGTTCTACACCGTCAAAGTCACCTGGGAGTTGCACCCGACCCTACCCGTACCAACATTATCAATTGAATTTTGTGTAGACACCAAAACAGCACCATTTCGATTAAGTGATTACAAACATTGATCACATTGATATCACAGTAGTTTAAAAGATCAGAAAATGAGCAGAGCAAAGTCGGTCGTTCTAGAGCCTTTAACAAACTTCTTAGCCTTCTTCAAAGCCTTCTTTAAGCCAAGCCTTTTGTCAAAAACCAAGCCCTGGCCGAAGTGTCGCGATATCGCGACACTTTGGGCCCCGACCCAAAGCGGGCCCAAAGTGTCGCGATATCGCGACACTTTGGGCCCCGACCCAAAGCGGGCCCAAAGTGTCGTGATATCGCGACACATTGGGCCCCAACCCAACGCGGGCCCAAAGTGTCGCGATATCACGACACTTTGGGCCTCGACCCGCGACACTTTGGGCCCCGACCCAAAGCGGGCCCAAAGCGTCGCGATATCGCGACACTTTGGGCCCCAACCCAAGCGGGCCCAAAGCGTCACGATATCGCGACACTTTGGGCCCCGACCCAAAGCCGACCCAAAGCGTCGCGATATCGTGACACTTTGGGCCCCGACCCAAAGCCGGCCCAATGCGTCGCGATATCGTGACACTTTGGGCCCCGACCCAAAGCCGGCCCAATGCGTCGTGATATCACGACACTTTGGGCCCCGAGCCAAAGCCGGCCCAAAGCGTCGTGATATCTCGACACTTTGGGCCTCAAGCCGACACGTCACCAAAGTCAAAAGCATGCATTCAACCATCCAAGGAACGACCGCCATGTGGCACCTCTACATGTCCCTTCTCGAAGAGACCCCATGGCTCTGTAAAACGGTGGATTTTACAGCGGACATTAATTAGACGAGCGGTGTTAGCAGAATATCCGATCCGAGGCCACGCCTCATAACTACGATCTGTCAGTGCGAGCCAGGTCCTATAATGGCCCGATAAGGATCAAATTCGAGTGGCGCCTGTGAATTTAGGGTTTTTGAACATTAATGTTCTCAGAGGCCGAACCCTCTATAAAAAACCGGCTCGATACGTAATAAGGACTGCGAAGCATTTTTCTGAAGCATAGCGAAGTGCTGCAAAACCAGAGACTCGTTTACAGTCTTTCTTCACTACATTCTTCTGACTTTCAGACCCGACCATAGGATTACAATAATCCATTAATTTGCCGACAACACGTTATCCGGGACTTTGAGCCAATTCCTAGTGGATTGGCGTCGAAGTCGGATTTTTACAGGGCGGCCCGCTTGGGCATCCCACATATGTTCGTAGTGCTAATTCAATTTATGCTGTTTCGAATGGATTAAAGCCGTTTACGTTTTGTATATGCTGTTTTCAAACGTATTGAAGCAATAGTTTATGTTTTATCATGTTCGAATACTTGCTGTCTTCAAATATGATTAAAATAGTTCATGCTCTATAACATATGTTTTCGAATATGCATGCTATTCTCTGTAACAGTTGCAGGTTTATTTAGAATTGTTTCATTCAAAGCAGCTAATCAGTCTTGTACGTGCATTTCTCACTGCTCTCTACAGTCAAACGTTCTGTCTTCTTGTTGCAGGTGCTATTAACGATTTACTGTTTCTTTTGCAGCAAGAACAGCAGCAAGCAGGGACTCATTAAACATCAAGCGGTGGCAACACTGTTCATCTGTTCATCTGTTGTAACCGATAACGTGTAACTGAAGAGACATATTATAACCGAGCGGAATTACATTAATAAAAATGGCTGTGCTCCTATTTTTAATTTAATTCTATCCGTGTTATTACATGCATTAAACTAGTTCTATTTTTATTGCATCTCGGTGTTTTATTTCTGAAATCTCATGCTTTCAGTGGCGATCACGGTGGGACCGGTTCCCATATTTAAAAAAAAAAAAAAAATCACAGAAGTTAATTAAACTTGTTGTGTCTTGTGCTTAACAGGTACTTCTTTTTAACCGAAGGTCAGAAACAGCAATTTCGGGCAGAAAGGAGGTAACGATTCTAGCCGTCCATATCATTTTCTGTTGCGAAGTTTTGGGTTATTTCGTTTACTGACATTTTAATTTCTTTTAATTATTACAATAAGGTAGAGAAAAGTTTTTCTTAAAAAATTTTCTTGCTTTATTTAATTATGTAGCTATCTACGTAATTATTCATTTAATAATTAAATCTTTTTAATTATTAAAATAAGGTAGAGAAATTTTTCTTAAAGATTTTTCTTGCTTTATTTAATTATGTAGTTATCTGCGTAATTATTCATTTAATAATTAAATATTTTTAATTATTAAAATAAGGTAGAGAAATTTTTCTTAAAGATTTTTCTTGCTTTATTTAATTATGTAGTTATCTGCGTAATTATTCATCTAAAAAAAAAAAAAATTTTTTTTTTTTTTTTAAAGAAAGGTAGAAAATTTCTTTGCAATTTTTACTTGCTGTTTTCAGTTAGTATTATCTGTCTGGCATAGGGAAAGATTTATTTTTCGGTTGCTTGTTTCAAATTTGCAAAGTAAAATGAATCCCACACACCACGTGGTACTTTAAACCAAGGCGTTGGTCGTAAAACCCCAACCCTTGAGCAAGACCAAATGTGGATTCCATTATCACTTTGGCTTGAGATATTGCATCCATTACCTCGATCGCGACTGTTTCTAAACGTAAATCCTGACGAAAGCTGACCGAGTGTTGCTGGGGTGATTCCCATGCACGCGAGGATAAGTCTTCTATGGTAGGTGTCATAAACAGAGCGATTACCCTTCCGTACCACCTATGTTCCACGTACCATCTGCTCTCACGTACCTATAGTCTCCCTCACGTAAGGGCGGGTATATAGAGAGGTTGGTATATCGGTCCGGCAATGGTATATTGAAGGGGCGACCATTTATGGGAGTCATATGAGCCAACATTATGCATTTGAATGCTCTTCCAAACTTACAAACACAAAACAAAACATCAAAATGCACTAAACCAGTTTAGGACACACTATCAATCCTTAAAAGAGATAATCACGGTTTTGTGTATGGTGTGTTCATTTCTGCTTAGTGTAAACAAAAAGACAAATCATCATAAACGAGATAAAATCTACTTAGATAGTAGAGAAGCAACACAATGGTGTACACCCGTAGCCAAGCCTAATCAAGGGCAAATGCTGCAGAAGGTGCATAGAGGGAGGGCGCCAGTCACCTTCGCTTTAACCCCAAGGATTTGGTCATACCACCTTGGCGGCCTGACACACAAGGCGGTCCCCTCCACACCTTAACAGATAAGGACTATGGGGGTACCCCTTCTGAGAGCACTCCTATTCAGCATAACACTCAACACACATCCTCCCATGAGGGGTACATCCATAGGAGAGCTACCTTAGATGCTTGTTATGAGCGGTCACCTTGCGATGAAGGGCTGAGTCAACCTAGGGTTCAACGAGAGGAACCACATGGTTACACTATCCCTCTTTCAACCCCTCCAGTTGTCAGGACTGCAAGGACAAATTCAGAGCACAAGGCTCCTCAGGCAGGCCAAGCCAACTCCGTCCGCCAAATCGTGCTCACTTATGAAAGAGAGCATGAGGAAGATTCCTACCTTCCTCAAAAACAATACACATCACGGGAGCAATATGCCTTCGCACCTGCTAGATATCATGGTCACACTCTGAGGCCAGCGCCTCAGATAAATGCCGCTACCCCCATCAAAGAGATATGGCCTCTAGAGATCTTGGATCACTATGACCAAGATAGATATGTCAGAGAGGCATCTAGGCCTTCTACACATGAGGCGACAAGACCAAATATCTTAGAGCCTGTCAAGCATTTCGCATGTCGGGTGCAACTCACGCAACATGAGCGAGACCGACTATCATTAGCGAAACTGTACCATATTAACGAAGATCGCCTTCAGCGCCAGAAAGATGAGTTGTTCCAACACACTATGCAAGAACGGACTCCAACCCCTCACACACATAAGACAAAACATTATGAGAGGCACAAATCCGAACCTCTTGAGAAAAATAGGGTAGACCACATCGACCCGGCAGTTGCCAGAAAAGTCATCCGCCAAGCTCAAATAACGTAGGTTGAACAAGGTCACCAAGAGTTAGAAAAATTATACATGCAGCGCAAAGCGGATAAGTTGCGCTATAAACTACCTGAGAAGGCACCAACCCCTTGCATCCAAAGAGCACAATAGTATAAGGAGCACAACCCCCAAGTGCGAGAAAAGTCTCTGCGACCTTATCAAGCATCACCCCCAATGCCTCCTAGACATGAGCAGGAGGCTACTCCTATAAACAATGACGAGTGCCTTCCTTAGGAACCCACTCAGGTTTATGGGCCACCCTTAGAAAGTCACCAAGAAGCCTCTGAGGAATCAGAGCAAAGAGAAGAGCTGGATGAACTGCCCTACCAAGACATGGGGGGTGCTATTCAGCTACCCCTCCATAGGTCCCCAGTTTCTCAAAGAGCTAGAGCACTTAGAGTTGGTGGAGACCAAGATTTTGGAGCTCCCAAGGCCCAACTTACATGAGGCTCTTTTTGAAGAGGATCAACCTCTAACTGTACTCACTGATGATGCAGTCCTCCATATCTCAGAATCTACAGATCCTGATAAGCTATACACATTGTTCGAAGCTTCTGAGGAATCAGAGCAAAGAGAAGAGCTGGATGAACTGCCCTACCAAGACATGGGGGGTGTTATTCAGCTACCCCTTCATAGGCCTCAAGTCCCTCAACAAGAACCAACCAAAGAGGAGGAGCTCAAATCCCCTGATACATGCAAAACATTGGAGCACTTAGAGTCGCTAGAGACCAAGATTTTGGAGCTCCCAATGCCCAACTTACATGAGGCTCTTTTCAAAGAGGATCAACCCCTGGTTGTAGGGCTACCTGATGATACAGTCCTCCATATCTCAGAATCTCCAGATTCTGATGAGCTATACACATTGTCCGAAGGTGAGGATGAAACAGAGATAGCTCAAAGCAATCACATACGGCAGCATCGACACCCTGTAAATATCGATGAAGCATGTCAAATGATAAACATAATACTAGGGCATGAGTGGCGCATAGAACCAGCCCACCGACATCACATGTCCATCCCACTCCTTGGGGAAGCTCGCGAACAACTTCCACCCAGAGATATCATAGCACCATCAGTGTCGAAGGCAGACCCTGTCTTCCTATCCGTGCATAAGGCCGATCCATTCGTGCCAATTCCTACAGAGCCAGATCCGGTGCACAAATATTGTCAAGCTGGGGGTACCTCTATTCCCTGAAGAGCAAGTGGATTACACCAAATGCTCCAAAGGTGTTCATAAACCCTTTGGTCAAGCCCAAAAGCTCCAAGGATTATCGCAATCTCTTGGTCACCCAAAAAGCTCCAAGGATTATCGCAATCTCTTGGTCACCCAAAAAGCTCCAAGGATTATCGCAATCTCTTGGTCACCCAAAAAGCTCCAAGGATTATCGCAATCTCTTGGTCACCCAAAAAGCTCCAAGGATTATCGCAATCTCTTGGTCACCCCAAATGCTCCAAGGATTATCGCAATCTCTTGGTCACCCAAAATGCTCCAAGGATTATCACAATCTCTTGGTCACCCAAAAAGCTCCAAGGATTATCGCAATCTCTTGGTCACCCCAAAATCTCTAAGGATTATCGCAATCTCTTGGTCACCCCAAAAGCTTCAAGGATTATCGCAATATCTTTGTCACCCCAAAATCTCCAAGGATTATCGCAATCTCTTGGTCACCCCAAAAGCTCCAAGGATTATCACAATCGCTTGGTCAAACCAAAATGCTCCAAGGATTATCACAATCGCTTGGTCAAACCCAAATGCTCCAAGGATTCTTGCAATCGCTTGGTCAATCCCCCAAAATGCTCCAAGGATTATCACAATCGCTTGGTCAATCCCACAAAAGCTCCAAGGATTATCGCCAATCGCTTGGTCAATCCCACAAAGGCTCCAAGGATTCTTGCAATCGCTTGGTCAAACCAAAATGCTCCAAGGATTATCAAAATCGCTTGGTCAATCCCACAAAGGCTCCAAGGATTATCGCAATCTCTTGGTCACCCCAAAATGCTCCAAGGATTATCGCAATCTCTTGGTCACCCCAAAATCTCCAAGGATTATCGCAATCTCTTGGTCACCCCAAAAGCTCCAAGGATTATCGCAATCGCTTGGTCAATCACACCAAAAGCTCCAAGGATTATCGCAATCTCTTGGTCACCCCAAAATGCTCCAAGGATTATCGCAATCTCTTGGTCACACCAAAAGCTCCAAGGATTATCGCAATCTCTTGGTCACCCCAAAATGCTCCAAGGATTATCACAATCTCTTGGTCACCCCACAAGCTCCAAGGATTATCGCAATCTCTTGGTCACCCCAAAATGCTCCAAGGATTATCGCAATCTCTTGGTCACCCCAAAATGCTCCAAGGATTATCGCAATCTCTTGGTCACCCCAAAAGCTCCAAGGATTATCGTAATCGCTTGGTCAATCTCCCAAAGGCTCCAAGGATTCTTGCAATCGCTTGGTCAATCCCAAAGGCTCCAAGGATTCTTGCAATCACTTGGTCAATCCCAAAGGCTCCAAGGATTCTTGCAATCGCTTGGTCAATCCCAAAGGCTCCAAGGATTCTTGCAATCGCTTGGTCAATCCCAAAGGCTCCAAGGATTCTTGCAATCGCTTGGTCAATCCCAAAACGCTCCAAGGATTTCCACAATCACTTGGTCAAAAATCATGAAAATTCAAAAACAACAAAAATCATCAAAAACAACAAAAATTTGCATCTCATTTCTAGGCATACTCAAAATCATCAAATAGAGAATTCTTCTCGCAATTCATCTTCATATTCACCAAAATCAATCCATCAAAAATACAAAAATATATAGCTGCATCAAAGCATTGCATCCATACATTGCATATTCATGGTCGTACAGGTCAACGGCACCATAGGCTATCATTGCTCTACTAGTCCATCTCGTTCCACACTGTTCCATTTTACAAAAACAGCAAAACACCATGCACTTTACCACACTAGAGTCAGTGGTATTTTAATGTATCAAGAGTTTTTCATGATTCAGTCATCATTTTGCTCTTTAGAAATGAAATGTATAAAGTCAAACAGATTTTACGAAGGTAGAGTTGCACTTGCAATACACCTTGTTACGTAACATCCCAACACAAATTAAAACACATAAAAATTCCTGAGTTGTGTGAACGAAGGATGAACCTTGCATAGTAATCCAGGTTACCATAAGCGAAACGGTTATCTTGCTCATCCCCCTGTGCGAATGACCCCAAGAATGCTGAGAGTTGGCAAAAGGACAAGCATCCTCCCTACCCAATTCCCTAAGAATCCCAAAGTTGCAAAACGTCAAAAATTTGCAAAATGTCAAAACTTCAAAATTTGACACCCTACAGTGCACATCTTAAAAAGCACAAAGAATAGTGATTATCGTCACTCCATATCCCTTGCTCAAGAGAAAAGAAAAATAAATCAAAATAAACAGTGATTATTATCAATATAACGAGCAAGTATCCCAATACAATTGAAAAAAAGAAGGGAGTTGACCTTGAATCCCTGGAACTCTCAGCATTCTGACAGGTCATGAGGCAAGCCTCAGTACCGGTTTGGTTGATAGCCTATCGGTCACTGGCGGTAAACTTCTCGCATGATGATATATCTATCACATTAACTTGTGTATAGATCAATATTTGCATGTGGATGAGCTAGCTTATGGTATCCTGGAGAACACCGCAGATTAATCTAACTACATACAACAAAGGAGTTAGTGGAGCTAATTAGGTGATCCTCGATACGAGTTCGGTTGAAAGCCCATTCGGCATCGGCGGTATCCTGACAAATACCACATAAATGAACTCAATTGCACACACCGGGATGTGAAATAACTTGGTTAAAAACAAGTCCGATTCATACCTTGTTCAAAAGTCTTGTAAGATAAAGTACAGTCATGGCTAGTAAGTTAAAACTGTCTGAGTCTCGGAAAACCTTTGCTACATTTCTAAACCAACTGCGCTACTTTTCATCCTTACAATACCACCAGAAAATACAAGAAAAGACACACCACATTTGTACATAGCAAAATAATGGAGATCTAAAACAGTCTATGGTGCCATAACCAACTCTCACCAAGTCCATACATCCATTTCATTTCTGCATATCACATGCATTTACATTCCTCATGCATCCATCAAACTAAATCAACATACAACATTGGTAATTATCATACCATATGCATCCATCCATATCAAGTAGCATGCATCCACCAACATCAATCATTGTGCATAAAATCATGACATATACGCAAAGAAAGAAAATCAAAACAACAAAAACATCACAAAAATGCAACACAAAAAGAAGCAATAAGCATTGCCAGACACGAGTGCTCTTGCACTTAACCTCTTGGCATAGAAAATCGATGTCGGGGCTCAAATTCTCATTCTCCTACTTCCCTAATAAGGCTATCATAGCTGGACCGCTCCACGGGAAGACGGGTTTTTGATGATTTCACCCCATTATGGCATCACCAAAAGGGTTAACACCCACCAAAAACAGGTCCAAATGTCAAGAAATTGCACGTGCTCAAATGGAAAAACATCTAAAGCCACCCTAACCTAAGTCATCTTGGGTCAAGCAACTCGTCGCTTTTCTCACGAAGGTCATTCCCTCATCGATTCGTCGCTTGAGGGGGTAGTCACACTTAGTCACCAATCAACAAGCACACACCCAATCAAGGCAATGACATGCATTCAAAGAATCATTGACAAAGACAATCACGCTCCTGCTTGGGGCAGAAAACAAGCAATTATCACAAACTGATTAAACACTTGGCATTCCCGAAGCATGAACACAAGGTTCCCCTGTGGATAAAAGGTTGCGCCCTTTGCCTAATCATGACTGATCAATGTCCAAGCTCAAGTCACACCTCACCAAAACAGGTTAACACTTGAAATCAAATTCCTTAGCTCGTCAGAAGCAAGGATTCAAGAATGCATGCCCTTTCCATACTTGGGGCATTAAAATTTGGTTAGGTTACCAAGAAACCCTAATCATTAGTGCTTTGGTCATATATTTTTGCTCAGCACTGCGTCACCCGTAGCGCTTCCCAAAAAGGGGCATCTGTAGACACCAAAACAGCACCATTTCGATTAAGTGATTACAAACATTGATCACATTGATATCATAGCTTTTAGGGCAGCCCTTAGAGGTCAAATAGTGGTCTTAACCACTCGCACAACAGTTTAAAAGATCGGAAAATGAGCAGAGCAAAGTCGGTCGTTCTAGAGCCTTTAACAAACTTCTTAGCCTTCTTCAAAGCCTTCTTTAAGCCAAGCCTTTTGTCAAAAACCAAGCCCTGGCCGAAGTGTCGCGATATCGCGACACTTTGGGCCCCGGTCCCAAAGTGTCACGATATCGCGACACTTTGGGCCCCGACCAAAGCGGGCCCAAAGCGTCGCGATATCGCGACACTTTGGGCCCCCGCCCAAAGTGGGCCCAAAGCATCGCGATATCACGACACTTTGGGCCCCGACCCAAATCCGGCCCAAAGCGTCGCGATATCACGACACTTTGGGCCCCGAGCCAAAGCCGGCCCAAAGCGTCACGATATCGCGACACTTTGGGACCCGAGCCAAAGCCGGCCCAAAGCGTCGCGATATCGCGACACTTTGGGCCCCAAGCCGACACGTCACCAAAGTCAAAAGCATGCATTCAACCATCCAAGGAACGACCGCCACGTGGCACCTCTACGTGTCCCTTCTCGAAGAGACCCCATGGCTCTGTAAAACGGCGGATTTTACAGCGGACATTAATTAGACGAGCGGTGTTAGCAGAATATCCGATCCGAGGCCACGCCTCATAACTACGATCTGTCAGTGCGAGCCATGTCCCATAATGGCCCGATAAGGATCAAATTCGAGCGGCGCCTACAAATTTAGGGTTTCGAACATTAATGTTCTCAGAGGCCGAACCCTCTATAAAAAATTGGCTCGATACGTAATAAGGACTGCGAAGCATTTTTCTGAAGCATAGCGAAGTGCTGCAAAACCAGAGACTCGTTTACAGTCTTTCTTCACTACATTCTTCTGACTTTCAGACCCGACCATAGGATTACAATAATCCATTAATTTGCCGACAACACGTTATCCGGGACTTTGAGCCAATTCCTAGTGGATTGGCGTCGAAGTCGGATTTTTACAGGGCGGCCCGCTTGGGCATCCCACATATGTTCGTAGTGCTAATTCAATTTATGCTGTTTCGAATGGATTAAAGTCGTTTACATTTTGTATATGCTGTTTTCAAACGTATTGAAGCAATAGTTTATGTTTTATCATGTTCGAATACTTGTTGTCTTCAAATATGATTAAAATAGTTCATGCTCTATAACATATGTTTTCGAATATGCATGCTATTCTCTGTAATAGTTGCAGGTTTATTTAGAATTGTTTCATTCAAAGCAGCTAATCAGTCTTGTACGTGCATTTCTCACTGCTCTCTACAGTCAAACGTTCTGTCTTCTTGTTGCAGGTGCTATTAACAGTTTACTATTTCTTTTGCAGCAAGAACAACAGCAAGCAAGGACTCATCATCACAAGCGACGGCAACACTACAGCCCGCCCATTTTACGTGTGGGCATGCGGAAGGGGATCACTGTTCATCTGTTGTAACCGAGAATGTGTAACTGAAGAGACATATTGTAACCGAGCGGAATTACATTAATAAAAAGGGTTGTGCTCCTGTTTTTAATTTAATTCTATCTGTGTTATTTTATGCATCAATTTAGTTTTGTTTTTATTGCATCTCAGTGTTTTATTTCCGGAATCTCATGCTTTCATTTTGGATACCCAATTTAGTTTTTGGTAGGTTGGACATTTGAACCTAGGACCTCCCTTGGAGTATTTCCCTCTCCTCTCCAACCCACCTACAAAACCTGGGTTTATTTCTAATTTTTAAGATCAATTATTTTGGAAATGCAATTTTTGAGTAGGGAGACATAAGTAAGAATTCTGGATTAATTTATGCATTAAATTTTTGAAAGAGGTTATAGTGAAACTGAGTGATTGGAATCTTTGTTTGATAAGTTTGGAGATAATAAGGTGTATTTGAGTCTTGTTAATTTTTGTAATGATGAATTAATATTGGGGGAATTATTTGAGTGGAGATTTTTTCTACCTAACTTTAAAATTTGGCAAAGAGGATTTGATTGTGATTGAGTCAGTTTTTGAGGTCATTTCTCCATCAAACAAAAGGTATGGGCACATATTCCTTATGAGTGAAATATTGTTGGCTTGAATGTTGTGAAATGCAAAGTTGGAGTGAAAAGGATTGTTTGATAAGCATTGTTGGAAATGTTTGAGTAAGATTTCATATGCATGATTGGTGAATGTTTGTGAGAACATTTGAGTGTGAAGTTGAGAACTATATTGAACTAGGGTTTGTGAAAGATCATGAGTATCATTGTTATGTGAATTTAGAATCATCTTGAGTCAATATTTGAGTTTCATCATGTGAGTTGTTGGAAGCATTGTGAAACACTTGGTTAGGTTTTATAAGCACATTGTGTTCCATTTAGTGATTGGTTGAGTAAATATGGATAAGCATTATTGATTGAATGTATTGGAGTGATAGTTCAACAACTATGAAACAAATTATTCCTTATTTAGAATTGATTTGAAAGAGGGTTTGGAAGTGATTGAGTGTTTTTGTGAATGTGAAACATATTGATTCTAACCATTCTCTATATGTTTTTGTAATTTAAATAATATTTTGAGTGAAACTTGTTTATGTGATTGAAGAGGTTTTCAGAAAGAGATTAAGTTGAGTTTTTGTATATAAGTTTTGCAATTGGTTGAGTAAGCTTTTGTAAAATATTAAGGATAGATTTGTGTGAGATTTTGTGAAAGATTTTGAACTAATTTGAACAAGTCCTAGAGAGGACTTAATAATAGAGCTACAACAAGCTTGTGAATGGATTAGAGGTAATTCTTGGTGAAGACTTGTTGGACAGATTTATGACAGAGAGGAGACAGATTTGTGAGCAGAGTTGACAGAGCATAGAATAGTGTTTAGTATAGACCTGAGATAGAGATTGAGTAGAGTTTTGAGTAGGCATTGAAGGTGATAGAGCAGAGGGTAGTAGTCTCTAGTGGATAGACATCCATTAGCCAGGGCGGTGAGGACAGAGATCTTCTGAGTGAGGATAGAGGTCTTCAGTGGAGAGATATCCACAATTCAATGCAGTGGAGGTAATAGTCTTCTAGCAAATCACTAGCCATAATAGAGGAGAAGGAATTCTATTTTGGATTGGAGTCTACAAACTTGATTAGGGGATTGGTGTCTCCTTTGGATAGATATCCATAAACATTGTAATAGGGAAGGATTCCCAAGAAAATTTTGAGAAAATTTAAGTGAAAGATTTTCTTCATGGAGTATCCCACATTGGGTGAACCACATTAAATCATGTCTCATGTGTGTGATTCTTTGTGTAATGTTTATTTCTTTAATATTTTTGATGCTATCATATGGTTTGAAAAGTAAAATTTTGTATCTTATATTGTTCATCGCCCCCCTATCAGTATAAGCACATGTTCTTCAATTGGTATCAGAGCAGATATCTTCATGAAAAGACTAACAGCTTGGAGGAAGATCCATCAAAAACATAAATGACGTCAGAGAATGAAGAAGAAACCATGTTTGACATAAAAGAGATATTCTTTGTTGCTCTCAGGAAATTTGGAAATATTAGAAATAATAACTCAAGTTTGAAGGATAAAATTCAAGAGGATGAAGAAGCAAATATGGAACTTCTACAAAGTCTCACAAAACTCAAAATAAATGTAGAAGAAGGGAAAAAAATTGAACAAGGCATGATAGATCTATTAAGAGCAAGGGAAAAAAAATGTTAAATATTAGAAGTAGAAATTGTTTATCTAAGTAATAAAGTTGAAAAGACCAAGTTACAATAAGATATAAAGTTAGAGAAATAGAAATAGGAGTCAAGCCTTTCATAAGAAGAGACATCAAACAAAGATAAATGAGTCACTCATACTCTGAAAGGAAAAGATATCAAGAAATAATAAAGCAAAGAAGAACCATGGACAAAATTTAATCACCAGAACTCCTCAACAAAACAAGGTGGTTGAAATGAAAAACATGATAGTTGAGAATATGGCCAGAGCCATGTTAAATGAATCTAAGATTTTAGATGGTTTTTGAAAAGAGGTAGTGCATATAACAACGTATATCATCAATAGAGCTCAAGTAATAGTAAACCATCACAAAACTCCATATGAGCTCTGGAAAGGAAGACTAACTACTGTAAAGTACTTCAAAATTTTTGGAAGCAAATGTTACATAATATGGGAAGAGAAAAATTTGGGTAAGTTTGACCCAAGATGTGATGAGGGTATTTTTCTTGGGTATTCCACTAAGATTAAATCCTATAGATGCTATAAAAAAATGACACATACTATTATAGAAAGTATAAATGTAATAGTTGATGATAAGATAGGGTCAAGAGAACTAGTTCAAGAAATTGTGTAGCAAGAAGATTAAAGTTGTCAAGAAGAGTTATGTGAGGAATCAGAAGAAGAAGAAGAAACATAAGGACTGCTTCCTAAAACTCCATCTAGGTATGTATAAAAAAATCATAAGGGATCTAATCATTGGGAATCTAGATGAGAGACATACAAGGAGAAGGGTAATAACTTCAAATCAACAATCAAATTTATTTTTTTTATCTAAGATTGAGCCAAAAGACTTCAATGAGGCAAGTGAAGATGAGTTTTGGATCAAGGCAATGAATGAGGAACTAGACCATATAGAGAAAAGTAAGACTTGGGAACTTGTTCCATGACCAAAAGGTAAGAATGTGATTTGCACTAAATGGGTATTAAAAAACAAGCTAAATGAAGATGGTCAGGTAGTCAGAAACAAAGCAAGGTTAGTATGCAAAGGTTGTGCATAGGTTGAAGGAATTGATTTTGATAAGACATTTTCTCTAGTTGCATGAATTGAAGCTATAAGAATGTTCTTAGCCTTCTCAAGTTTCAAAAACTTTAAAGTATATCATATGGATGCTAAATAAACCTTTATAAATGGTATATTGGTAGAAGAGGTTTATATTGAGTAGCTAGAGGGATTCATCTTAGAAAGCATTACACAAACTATGAAGAAATAGTAGAACTGATTGATTATTCCATGGATCAACTTTGTATAAATAACAAAGTTGATCATTGAGAGCCGTTGGATTACAACAACTCATCAAATCTGATCTAGACTATAACTGAGAGTTTACCTGACTCATGAAGGAGTGGAAACTCAAGTAAGTCTATCCTAGTAGAACTTAAGAGAATAATTACTTATTCTAACACCCCCTTAAGTGATACTAGGGGTGTATTGTACAAATGAGTCCCGACAATAGAGCCTGATGAGGTACTCATGTACAATGTTTTCATTTTGAGTAGATGGTAAAAACCCCATGGGAAAAACCATCTATCAAAAGGAAAAAGAAAAGGAAGAGGCATGTCTTCGGTTTGTGAATATTGTCCTCTAAATAAAAAAATATGAGTCTCGACAACATGGCCTGATGAGGTACTCATTTACAATATTTATGAGAGATGGTGAAAAAACCACATGGGAAAAACCATCTGCAATGAAATAAATAGGCATGTCTTCGGATGGCAAAGATTGTCCTTAATAACACAAAAAAATAATGAGTCCCGACAACATGGCCTGATGAGGTACTCATGTACAATATGTAAGGGAGAGATGATAAAAAAACCACATGGGAAAAAACCATCCTCCAAAGAATACAATAATAAAAGGAGAGGTGAAAAGACCTCTGTTTCACTGTAGCTATAATACTCCAAGTTTCTCTCGCAACTGTATGTAACGCAGAGAAGGAAATGACTTGGTGAAGATGTCTGCAACCTGATTTTTAGTTGGAATATATTCCAAGTATATGTCTCCATTCTGAATATGTTGTCGAATGAAGTGCATGTGTATCTCAATGTGCTTGGTGTGCTGATGCTCAACTGGATTGCGTGCAATATGAATTGTGCTCTGATTGTCACACCAAATAGTTATAGGTTTTTCATTGGAAAACCCAAATTATTTTAGAATCTGATGAAGCCAAAGAGCTTCCTAACTTGCTAAAACTGTTGCCCTGTATTCTGCCTTTGTAGATGATAATGCCACTGCTTGTTATTTTTTGCATAACCAAGCAATTGGTGAAGAACCAAGACAAAAAACATAGCCAAAAGTTGAACATATGTCTTCTACTGAACCTGCCCAATATGAATCCATGTAGCCAATGATATCCATGGATTTTTCCTCATATAAAATCCCAAGGTGAGTAGTTCCTTGCAAGTAGCGGAGGATTCTTTTTGTTGCTTTCCAGTGACTGAAATGAGGTTGATGTGAGAATCTAGATATTAATCCAACAACATATGAGATATCTGGATGAGTATGAGTAAGGTATAACAGACTCCCTACAAGCTGATGGTATAGAGTTGCATCACATAGAGGGGATGTGCAGGAAGTACTTAGATTGACACCAGACTAAAAAGGTGTAGGAGAAGGTTTGCAATATATCATTTTAAACCTTTGAAGAAGATCTAGAGTGTATTTTTGTTGACACAATGAAATTCTTGCATTTGTTTGATTTATTTGGATTCCAAGGAAGTAATGAGCTAGACCCAGATCAGCCATATCAAATTTTTTAGAGAGGGAGTCTTTTATAGTCTGAATGTGAGCGAAGTCACTACCAGTGAGTAGTAGATCATCAACATATAGAACAAGTATGGTGATTTTTCCTTTATCTCTCCAAATGTAGACTATGTTATCAGACTCACAATGAGAAAAACCTGAGGAAAGAAGGAAAGAGTCCATTTTTTCATACCAAGCTCTAGGAGCTTGTTTGAGGCCATAGAGATATTTCTTTAGCCTACAAACAAGAGAGGAGTCTTGAGTGAAACCAGTAGGTTGTTCCATGAATATCTCTTCCTTTAAGTCCCCATGTAAGAAAGCACTTTTTACATCCATTTGAAAGACATGCCACTTTTGGGAAGCAGCCAGAGCAAGAACCAGTCTAATAGAATCCATTTTGGCAACTGGTGCAAAGGTTTCAGCATAATCAATTCCTTCAATTTGAGAGAAACCTTTGGCTACTAGGCGAGCTTTGTGTTTGTCAATTTCTCCATTAGGTCCATATTTTGTTCTGTAAATCCATTTACAATGAACTAATTTCCTTCCTTTAGGTAGGGGAACTAAATCCCAAGTTTCATTTTTTATTAAGGAAGAGAATTCATTTTCCATGGCATCATCCCATTCTTTAATACTAGTGGCTTCTTTGAAGGATTGAGGATCAGAGGAAATAGACTGACAGACAAGACCAGTGCCTATGGGGTTGGTTAATCTGGATGATGGAATATTTTGAATGTAAGGAGTAGCTTCTTTAACAATGGTGTGGGCCCATTTTGGCATAGTGGAAGGAGTAGAAGGAGTGGAAAGACTTTGAGTTGGAGTTATAGGTTCCTCATCTTGATCATCAATCTCTAAATTAATCTCTAAAGTTGGTTCTTCATTATATTGAGGTTCTACTATAGGAGAAGGCTCAATAGGAGAAGAGGATGGTTGAGGATATTTTTGAGGGAATGTTTCATCAAATTGGACATTCCTATGAAAAAAGACCTCATGAGTTGTGGGATCAAGGAGCCTGTATGCTTTCATTTCCTCACAATAACCAACAAAGATGAGATTTTTGCTTTTCTTATCTAGAGTCTTCCTTTTCTTCTTTGGGATGTGCGCCCAAGTAGTACACCCAAAAATATTGAAGAAGGAGACATCCATTTTTGAGCCAGTCCATGCTTCTTCAGGAGTTAAATGGTCAAGAGCTTTATGAGGTGTGCGGTTTTGAATATAGTTTGCACAGTTAATAGCTTCTGCCCAAAAAATTTTGGAAGATCTCTTGAATGGAGCATGCAGTTTGCCATTTCCTTTAATGTTCAGTTTTTTCTCTCTACAATGCCATTTTTTTGTGGATTATGGGAGACAAAATGTTGATGAATGATGTCGTGACTTGATAGAAATATTGAGAACTCATTACTGCAGTATTCCCCCCATTATCTGTGCAAATTTGCTTGATGTTGCAAGAGGCCTGATTTTCAACTAAGGCTTTGAAGACTTTGAAGTGGGATAGAACATCACTTTTGTATTTTAGGAAGTAGACCCAAGTTCTTCTGGAAAATTCATCAATGAAGGTTAGAGCATATTTTTCTCCTTTGAAAGAAGGCTCTGGGAAAAACATCAAGTCACTATGGATTAACTCTAGAGGGGATGAGGCTTTTAGAGAACCACTTGGGTGGAAAGGATCTTGATGTTGCTTTCCAAGAGCACATCTAGGACATACTCCATCAATAGAAGAGACTTGAGGTAAACCTATTACCATTTCATGGGTGTTCAATTCCTTTAGGTAGTTATAACTCGAGATGACCAAACCTTTCATGCCAAATTTTGCTTTCAAGATCTCCATGAGCCACAAAATAGGAGGCCCCTTCTAGATTTTTGAATCCTTTGAAGTGAAATAGGTGAGTGTTGTGATCAATATCTCCTTTGGCTACAAGAGAGTGGGGGTCTTGAAAGTCTCTTATCTCAACTCCTGTTGGAGAGAAGAGAATAATTTTTCCCTTTCCAAAAGTACAAATATGATAGATGGAGAGGATATTTGTTGCAATGTTTGGAACATAGAGAACATTATTAATAGAGCCACCATAAATGGATATGTCACCCTTTCCTTTGACTGGGATAAAGGAGGAGTCACCAACTTCTATGCTACATGTTGAACTTGAGGAGATAGAAGAGAATGACTCATCTGAAGCAGTCATGTGATGAGTTGCTCCAGAATCTAGGACCCAGTAATTAGATGAAGTATTGGTGGTCTTCCCTTGGACATTTAGGGATTTTCCTATTTGCTTTTTATTGTCTATATTTTGATCCTTCATAGTTGCCTCTAGTTGTTGTAATCTTTTCTAGCATTTGTTTGCAGAATGACCATTCTTTTTGTAGTGAGTACAAGTTATGGGACTTCTTTCTTTCTTTTTGAATTTTTATTTAGTGGAGGTGGATGCTACTAAGGCTTTAGAGGAAGAGGAAGATATCTCATACTTTGCAAGTTTTGTTTCTTCTCTAGTTAGTCTCTCACATAATTCTTCTAAGGAGGGCATTTTGAAACTTGCACCAAGAGCATCTTTTGTAGATAGAAAGGTGGTTGTGAATATCTGAAATACACCATTTAATTTAGAAAGAATTAGATAGATGCATTCTTCATATTTTTTATCCTTGCCACTACCTTTAAATTGAGTAAGGACTTCTTTGAATTTTGTGAGAAAGTCAACAATATTGCTGAAGTCGTCAGGAGATAAAGCTGTTAATTCTGCCTCAAGCTGCATTGACCTCATTTGATCTACTTTTCCAAATAAGTTCTTTAGTTTCTCCCAACTTTCATAAGGATTTTTACAATCCGTAATGTGAAACCATAAGCTTTCATTTACATTAGTGCTTATAATACCCATTGTTTCATACAACTTCCCTTTATGAACAAATTTTTCATATTCTTTATCAAACTCAGGTTGCTCTTCTTCTAATAGGTGTGTGAGCCCTTTTTGAGAAATGAGATTTAATATTTTGGGTTTCCATGTATGGTAGTTATGAGGAGTGAGAGGATCAATTGTATTCATTGAATTCATTTTGCCAAAGAAAATTGAAGTGAACCCAAACTTCCCCCTTTAACTTTAATTTGGAGAATGCAATGGATATTAGGGAATAGAACCTTTTAAGAAACACCAAATATCTCAAAATACCCACCCTAACGAGAGGGAAACTATAAGTATATATGAGAAGATTTGATATTAGTTTTAGGCTTATGAGAACAAAATTCCAGGCCTATATATCTTGTCTCCTCAAATACCCGCCCTAACGAGAGGGAAACTATAAGTATTGAGTAGATTTGATACTTGGAACATAGGCTAATCAACCAGACTCCTATATTGGTTATCCAATAACCCGCCCTTACGTGAGGGAAACTATAAGTTATTTAGAATGTCCAATATAGGTGCATAGGTGATTAATATATTTGCTCTTTAGAATTTTTTTTTTTAAGAAAGGAATGATGAATGGAGAATAAAACATATAACAAGGGTTGTTTTTAAAGAGATATCCTCACTTTCATTAAGATTTCTTTAAGAATATATTTAATTAGGTTAGTAAGTCTATCATGTTGCCACTAAATATTGTATAATACTTTTTGAATAAGAAAAATATTATTTGTTTTGATAAAATGAGGGTGTGCAAGAAGTTAGTGAATATCTTCTTATACCATATGGAGATTTTAAATGAGATAAAACAATATATACCTCTAAAATTTAAAATCCACTATAAAGAAATCTAGAAGAGCGATTTAAAGAAGATAGACACAAAAATATATAAGAATACACCCCCCTAAAAGACAAAACAAAAAAGGTGCAAAATTGAGCACCCTAAACCCCCCCCCGAAAAAAGAACTTTGCATTTACTAGGTTACAAATGACTCTTTTCACTAAAGCCCTTTGAAAGAGAAAGAGGCTTTAGAAAAAAATTGAGTCAGAATAAAATACGAAATACATAAATTCTAAGGGGATATTTTTGTATGGTTTTTACCTTCGAAATTGAAGGGACAGATAAAAAACCAATACAAAGAAGCTTTAGACAAAAAATAAATAGAAGAGATATACTTCAAACAAGGTGCCTGCAATTCACGACTACGCTAAAGCGAAAGAAAGAACAAAGATAACTTCTGAAAGAATGATCTTGTTGCCGCATGAAGAGGAAACCCAAAATTATTTGGGTAGGTACCACGAAACAGAGAGGTAGAAGTGGTTTTTCCTTTGATGCATCACAGAAGATAAATATCACTGGTGCTTTCGATGAGAGCGTCGAAGAAGGTGTAGACCTAGCACTTCGTAGACCTAGCGCTCATAGACGTAGTTCCTCGTAGATGCAGTGCCTCGAATTTTGTAACCTGCAGAACAAAAGTAAAATAGGAGAGGCGATAAACAAAAATATAGACTGTTATAAATTTTTTTAAAAGAGATAGCAAATGAATGATATCAAAATAAAAATTAAAAAAAATTAGTTGCTTGCTTCAGCACCACGACGCATCGCCTTTGAGAAAAACAAAAATAACACTCTGCACATATAATTCGTCAGAGAATAAACGAAGCTCAAGATCATAAGAAAATGATGCGAAATGAAGAGAGATAGAGATAACTAAATAGGAGGTAATGAGAGCCATTTGCAAATATTCCAACCGAGAACAAATCCATCGATTGGCATTAAATGAATGTTATCCCAGCTTAAGGGGGCTCCTATGGAGTTCGTCGATGCAGCAAAAGGTACGCCAAGGAAGATCGCAAGATAGAATGGTATAAAATATTTATCTTGCAACTGAAGTGATGTGGCCTAAGAGCGCACCAGAAGAATAAAAAAAAATTGAAAGGATTTTATAATAGTTGAATTTATTGAGGGTTGCACCAAGCATCAAAAATAAAGGAGAGCGAATATTACAGATCTCCAGTGAAGGAGATATGGAAATCGATTAGAGAGGCATCACGAATAGAGACGTTGGCACCCAAAATTGGGTGCTCTATGCAAGATTCGAGAGCCTCAATCGTGCTTCTCCGAGAGCAACGATAAGGCAGCGAACAAAGCCCTTTTTTCCTGCAAAAAAAGATACACTAAATATAGGAAATAAAATTCCTATTAATCAAGCTTTTATATAAAAATTTTAATAAAAAAATTGCTTGAAAAAGGTGTTTCCTTTTTTTAAGAAAAAAATTAATATATATGACTATGGGTAATTTTTCTGAAAAAAAACATTTACACTAAGAGTCAATGAATCTTCCCTTCCCTTTTTAACGTGAGAAGAAGACAAATAATATTCAGAATAACCCACATATATATATTTCAAAAAATATATAGCAAAAAACTATATATAAAATCTTATTGAAGACTTAAATCCAAGAAAAGAGGAGAAGCCAACAAAAGATCCAAAGAACCAGCTCCTAGAACCTTCAAGAGAGAATGCTAGCAAGATCTATCCTGCTCTGGTACCATGTTAGAATTTCCTAAAATAGACATGCAAAGCATTACACAAAATATGAAGAAAGAGTAGAACTGATTGATTATTCCATGGATCAACTTTGTATAAATAACAAAGTTGATCATTGAGAGTCGTTGGATTACAACAACTCATCAAATCTGATCTAGACTATAACTGAGAGTTTACCTGACTCATGAAGGAGTGGAAACTCAAGTAAGTCTATCCTAGTAGAACTTAAGAGAATAATTACTTATTCTAACATATATTCATTATTTTATCGATAGATTTGTTTCCCTCTCTATAATATGTTTGATTTGACTTTCTTCTAGGTTTCTCAAAATAGTCCTCACATCTGTAATTATTTGGAAAATGCTAGGATTATTTAGCTCCTTTTTTTGAAGGGAAGTTATAATATTCTTGTATTTGATGTTGAGAACAATTTTCCATCCCAAATTCACCATAATTTGGAGGCCCATAAGCATCACCCTTGCTTCAACTTGGTGATTTGTGGTAATTTCTATATCCTTAGCATATGCAATGACTACCTGACCTCTATAATTCTTGATGAGGTCCCTACCACCATCATGACCCAAGTTACCTTTTGCAGTCCCGTTGAAGTTAATTTTTACCCAATATTTATGAGGACATTTCCATATAGTATCTAGTCTCACCTTATTGATTTTTTCTATATTTAAGATATATTTTCTCTAGAGAGGATCACTGCAAGATTTTCCTAGAAGACAATGTTTTTAATACAATCCTCTAAGAGGGTTGTTCTTATCCTGGCATAAACCCCAATTATTCCTTTGGTTTTATTTTTGAACACTCATCTGTTTATTTCTAACTAAATCCTCCAAAAAATATGTGGAATGCATTTTTACCAAAAAATACTACTTCCTAAGTGCCATTGTTCCCAAATACTTATTAGAGAATCTGGAATGATGTAATAAATGTTAAATTCTCTCAATAACATATTTAGGATATCTAAAAAAAATACAAGTTCTAACCAAGTGGTCCACACACTCATCCTCTTTGTTACACAACACACAAATAGTTGGAACCACAATTCCTCTTTTGAACATATTGTCTTTCATGAGGATTTTATTGAGAATGGTAGTCCAAAAAAACATAGCAACCTTAGGGATGATTTTTAGCTTCCAAATTATTTTAAGCTCAAGTTTCTCTAAGGTTACTTTACCCAAGACTCTATACCCATCCTTCACCAAGTATTGGTCTTGTTGTTTTCTTCCCTAAATTATTTTATCCTCCTCTAAGACTCTACCTAAATAATAACTCCTTAAAAGGTTCTACATATCCTTAACCACTAGGCCTTGCATATCTTCTTGTAGGATTTTCCACTCTTGAAAATAACCCACCCTATGAATGTAACCAATAATTTTCTTACGAGTAATGTTCTTTGATATCTTTGAAATTTATGTAGTTCGCTAAAGTCTCCTCTTGAATACAAAGGTCTTTCCAAAATTCTATTTTGTCCCCCTGAAAGCACGAGGATACAGAAACAAAAAGGAAAATGCCAAGTATGATGCGTGTAAAACCAAACTTAACGCTAAAAGCCTATATATTGAAAAATGCATGAAAGGAAAGAACATGAACGAATCTACACAAGATAAAAGCAATATGGAATTCGACACTCTTTATTGATATGCTTTTAATGTTGTGTTACAATACGTATCCTTCCATTTTAGGGGATAGGAGTGTTAAATATGTTTTTTGTCACATCCATGGATAGCAATCGTTCTTCCGCGTGCCCACATGTAAGATGGACGGACCAAAACATCGTCGTCGCTTGTGTATATGAGTGTTGACTCCTTACTTCTCCTCTGATTTTGGAGACCTGCGTTCAAGGAAATAGAAAAGATCAGTAGCACCTGCAGATAGAATAGAACATGTGTTTCCCAAGGCCTACTGTTAGTGTATGCATGAAAATATTAAACCGATAACCAAATATCATCAGAACAACCTAGAAATTTTACAGAAGCATGAATATGTTACCAGGAGGGCATTGCAAGTGGAACAGTTGGGAAATTCCTCACAGATTTTTATTCGCCCAGGGGCAGGACGAATAAACCTGCAACAAATTGTTAGAAAGCACCCTCTTCAATGTCCTATCCAGGAAGCTCCAAATGACCTGCAAAGTTGAGATTAGGTAAAAGGGGGTATTTTGGGAAGACCTAGAAGGTCAGATTTCTCCAATTTGTCCTCTCTCACCCAAATTTTGATGATGCCATATGCAGGTTAGTAAATGCGGGAAATAATAAAAACATGGTAAAAAATGCTCAGAATGAAGTGAAATTTAAACTACAGCCTATTTAAATAACCTAGAATAAGATTCAAAAAGAAAATAAAGGAAATATGTCATAGATTTCTAATCGCTCTAGGGTGGGGTGTTTAGAACTACGACATCTTAGGGGGCACCCTGGGGCAGGACGCCCATCGTTTGGGACTTTGTTTCGGCACCAATCCACTTGGGATGGGTCCAAAACATCTTATGGGGTGTTCTTAGAAAATTTTGTGTGATATTGTGGCCAAATGTTTGGGTTTGGGCTCCGGATTTGCACTTCCAATAATCACCCAATAACCTCCCTCAAAAAGAGAGATCAAGGATGTGAAAGGCACAAATCAAAAAGGTGTGTGTATGGATGTAAAATGGCCGCACTTCATTGTTCAAAATGCTCCCCCTCTTCTCTCTTCTTGGGTGAGAAGTCTCACCAATTTATAGACCTAGGGTCTCTCTATTTGAATGTGTATGTGAGGGCACCACTTGAGTTGCTTGTCCTAATTTGAGAGAAAATATTATTTCCTAATTTAGAGTCTCCTTGCATGAGGCCTCTAAAATCAAAGACATGCATGACT
This sequence comes from Wollemia nobilis, assembly GCA_028583015.1. Lineage (NCBI taxonomy): Eukaryota > Viridiplantae > Streptophyta > Pinopsida > Araucariales > Araucariaceae > Wollemia > Wollemia nobilis. Next base: position 10,674,809 of record JAQPPZ010006638.1, read on the forward strand.
AAAGTCTCTCTCCTTGATTTTGCATGGCCTGAAGCTGCAGTTAACTGGCAAACTTGTCGAGGTTTGAATTTTTGCCAGTAAAACCTGCTATTCGCCCCACCCTGAGGCGAATGCTGATAATCGTCCCTAGGTGGAATGAATACCAGTTTGTAATCGTCCTAGGGTGGGACGAGTAGGGAGCAAAGTGCCAAAAAGGTGCCAAATTGACCTTTGACCCTCCAAACTATTGTGGCAGTGGTTAGGACCACTGTTTAACCTTTGGTGGCTGCCCTAGGGGCTGTGTGTGTCAATGCAATCAGGGTTTGTCGTCACATAATTGGATTGGTGCTGTTTTGGTGTCTACATATGCCCCGTTTTGGGAAGCATTGTGCAAGGCGTAGTGTTAAGCAAAAATAGATAACCAAAGCACTAATGATTAGGGTTTCTCAGTAACCTAACCAACTTATGATGCCCCAAGTATGGAAAGGGCACACATTCTTGAATCCTTGCTTTTGACTAGCTAAGTATCTTAATTCAAGTGTTAACCTTTTTCGGTGAGGTGTTACTTGAGCTTGGACATTGATCAGTCATGAATAGGCAAAGGGCGCAACCTTTTGTTTGTGGGAACCTTGAGTTCATGATTCATGAATGCCAAGTGTTTGACCAGCTTATGATTATTGCTTGTTTGCTGTCCCAAGCAGGAGCGTGATTGTATTTGTCAATGATCTTTTGAATGTGTGCCATTTCCTTGATTGGGTGTGTATTTGTTGATTGGTGACTAAGTGTGACTACCCCCTCAAGTGACAAATCGATGAGGGAATGACCAACATGAGAAAAGCGATGAGTTGCTTGACCCAAGATGAATTATGTAAGGGTGCCTTCAGTTAGTTTTTGTTGAATGCTTAAGTAGTTTTTGAACATTCTGACCTGTTTTTGGTGGGTTTCAACCCATTTTATGACGCATTTTGGAGCTAAAATTGTCAAAAATTCGTCCTCCCGTGGAGCGGTCTGGCTATCATAGCATTCTTAGGGAGTAGGATAGTAAAAATTTGTGACCCCAACATTTGTTTTGGATGCCATGAATGTCAGGCACAAAGGCGCCTTTGTTCGGCAATGTTATTGCTCTATTTGGTTGGGTTTTGACCCTTTTGGCGACGTCGTTTGGGGATGAAATACTCAAAAATTTGTCCTCCCATGGAGCGGTCCGGCTATGGTAGCCTTCTTAGGGAGTATGATAGTGACAATTTGTAACCCCGACGTCTATTTTGCATGTCCGTAATGTCAAGCGCAAAAGCACTCTCATTGGATAGTTTTATTGCTTATTTTTGGTGCATTTTGTGCAGTTTTTGATATTTTTGAAATTTTTGCTCTGTAATCATCCTTGGGTGGGACGAATACCTGTTTAGTAATCGTCCCAGGGTGGGATGAGCACTAACCAAAGTTCTCATCCCAGGAAGGAATGATTACAAGCTCAAAAAGCCTATTTAAGGGCCAAAACTAGATTTTGGGCTCATTTGCATTTGTTTTTCTTGGCGATTTGGAGCTTTGAGGAGGAGGAGGTCAATCCTGTGAAGTAAAGCGCTACCAAATTTGTCCTGCCACCATGATTTCACTGATCAGATACTCAAGCGGCGAAGCCAAAGTGAGACCAGTGAGTGTTCTTCCACTTTATTGTTTGTTTGTTACAGTTTGTAAAACCGCAAGTTAGTTGTTTTTGTCTTTGTGTTTTGTGTTCAATTTAAAACCAGGTGGATTTGACACTAAAAGAAACCCTATTCTAACAAAAATCAAAACTTAACTTAAAACTGAGGTTAAGCCTAGTTAAACAAAGATCAAAAGGTAGTTTAAAACTTAGTTTAAAACGTAACTTAAAAACTTCGCTTAACCTTAGTTTAACAAAAATCAAAACTTAGGTTAGAAACATAGGGTAAAACTGAGCGTAAAAACATAGCTTAACCCTAGTTTATTTTCATGGTTGTGTTTTTGTGTTTGTAATTGATCAGTTGACCTTTAGAGTTAAAAACCCTAGGACTGACAAATGATTTTCTTGAATGTGTTTGTTGTGTTTTTAATTTATCATTTTAGAGTTAAAAACCTTAGGACTGACAAATTATTTTTTTGGAATTTTTAATTTGTTTTTAATTTATCAGATTAGAGTTAAAAACCCTAGAACTAAAAATTGTTTTTGAATTTTGTTGTATTTTTGTTTTGAATTCATCAGTTGAGAGTTAAAAACCCTAGGACTGACAAATGATTTTTGTGATGTTTTTGTTGTGTTTTTAATTTATCAGTTTAGAGTTAAAAACATTAGGACTAAAAAAGTATATATATATATATATTTTTTTTGAATTTTTAATTTTTTTGTAATTTATCAGTTTATACTGAGAGTTAAAAACCCTAGGAACTGAAAATTTTTTGTGAAGTTTTTTGTATTTTTGTTTTTAATTCATTAGTTTAGAGTTAAAAACCGTAAGACTGACAAACTATTTTTTGATTTTTTAGTGTGTTTTTAATTTATTAGTTTTAGAGTTAAAAACCCTAGGACTGACAAATTGTTTACCTTTTGAATTTTTGTATGCGTCGCTCATTTTTTTGTCTATTTTTAGTTGTACATCATTGTTGTATATCCATGTTTTTGTTGTACAATTTTTTGTATGTTTTGTAATGTTTTTGTTTGTTTTCTTTTGCAGGTTGTGAAGAGCCGGTACCGTGTGCCCACGGTGTTTACTGAAGCACGGGAGGCACTGACTTTGGCTGACTGGGAGTGGCTTGATGTCCTTGGGCTCAAGCAGGTGACTCAGATGGAGTCGATGGTCAAGGATCGAGCCTATCTGACGACCCTAAACAACTTGTGGGATCCTCGGACTAATACCTTCCATATCCCAACAGGGGAGATGATAGTTACTTTGGAGGATGTCTATCAAATTCTATGGATTCTGATAGATGGATTATCGATTAGGACAACACCACGAGATTAGCAGATAGTAGTGCTGACACACTACTTTGGGAATCGGGAGGAGGTGGGTGTGGATAACCCAGTGGAGAGGGCAGAGGGCGACTGCCAGATTGGTGGTATTATGGTATGGTGGTGGCTTGAGAGGGGCATGTTGGGAGCGAGGCACGCAGTATAGTACTGATGGGCCTCATTTCCAACATGCTACTACCCGACTCATCGGGCACGTGGTTCCCTTGGAACCTACTGGAGGTGGTGTTTCGGTTGGTGGAGTGTCCTACGGATGCACCTATGATCATGATATGGGGATAGACTCTGCTGGAACAGCTCTACGATGAGCTGTATGAGGTTCGCTATCAGAGGCAGAAGGGGATTAGGTGCAGCTACTTATTGCAGTGCTGGGCTTGGTAGCACATAGCAGTGGAGAGGCCGGTGGGGTTGTCATGGATGATGCGGGCAGAGATGGTAGACCGAGAGATTGGTTACGGGGCATTATGGTGGAGATATGAGGAGTAGGGTCAGAGTCGATTGTGGGTAGGTGTTGTAGGGCACTATGTTGATGCCTTCGCTCGGCTTACTCCAGGGGATGTGTTTTGACGCCCCTACTAGGAATGTCCAGCCTGGCCTGAGGCTGGAGAGTGGCTCTGGTGGGTACAGAAGGGGTGATGGCTGATTGGGTGGTATGGGATCGAGCAAGAGTTCTTCCCTTATGGTCGGGTGACACGATAGTTTGGGGTGCACCAGGGGTTTCCTGGTGAGCCCGTGGTCTATCGGCATTGAGGGGATGAGAGGACTCTAGCTTGACCGGTCATTGTGCCACTGGGCAAGGATTCAGATACAGTTATTGACATCCTAGATGTGGACAACATCGGGACTACTGTAGAGTACGACTAGTGGTGGGCATTGCAGTGATGGCAGGGAGAGGGACCATTGGGAGGTGCAGAGGCAACAGTAGTAGGTGATGAGGGTGTAGAGGCACTAGGTGAGGGTTGGGGAGTTTCGCTGGAGGACGTGGATATGGTAGAGGTGGATGATTTTATGGGGGAGGATTTTGGGGTTCCAGAGTAGCCGAAGATGTAGGACGTCCTGGATCAGTGGGAGCCAGAGAAGGCTACTGTTCCAAAGATGCCAATGCCTCAGGCAATCTCGAAGGACACAGAGGTAGGGTTGCACGCTGAGAATGCATGATTGGTGGGGCTGCTCTGGAGGCGAGATGAGGAGCTCGGGGATGCACTATGGGAGAGGGATCTCTTGTGAATGTAGCTAGTAGAGTGGGAGAACACACTTGTGACGTATCACCGATGGGAGGGGGATACCGATGCTGTGCGAGAGAGGGATCTCCTGTGGACACAGCTGGCACAGTGCAACGAGAATTTGGCTATGTATCACCAATGGGAGATGGACTTGGTGCAGCATCAGTTGGAGCTGGAGGTAAAGATTAGCCACCTCAGTGGGTGGATCCTTGCGGTTAGCAGAGGTGGATCATTACGCCACTTGAGAGGGAGCAATACTAAGTAGTCAGCATCCTCTCGGCATAGGCGACTGGATGAGGGGGGCTCTAGTAGGTGTGATGTGGGGGCTAGCATCAGTCGCCCTGAGGGGTCCCATAGGACCCACACCACAGGGGGTAGTTCTTGTCGCACCGATCCTACGTGATCATGGTGGCCGACGCCCTAGGCTTGTGGGTTTTTGAGATTTTGGATTTTGTTGCGAGGTTAGAGGACCGATTCATTATAGCCTATGGGTAATTTTGATGATATATATATAGATGAATTTCTTTGTGTTTATTCACTTGTCATGGTTTATTTTTTTGTTTATGCACAATTTTTTATGATGATGTATGCATGTGGTATTATGAATGCGATGTTTCTAATTATATGTATGCATATAGAATGAATGAAATGAGTTTGTTGATAACTTGTCGATGGCACCATAGACTGTACAAGATTGAATGGCTTTCTGTACTTATGTGATGGCTTTTTGGAATGACTTTTGCATGGGAGAATTTTGTTTTTGTAATTTTCGTATTATCTTATGGGGATGGATGTAATGAAATGTACCAGTTGTTATAAAATGTAGTTAAGATTTTTTGAGATTTAGATATTTTAACTAACTAGGCAAAACTATACATTTATCTCACAAGACTTGTGAACAAGGTATAAATCAAACTTGAGTTTGACCAAGTTATTTCACATCCCTATGTGTGCAATTGAGTTCGTTTATGTGGTATTGGTCAGGATACTGCCAGTGCCAGATAGGCTGTCAACCAAACCTATAATGAGGATCACCTAATTAGCTCCACTAACTCCGTTGTTGTATTTAGTTAGATTAATCCATGGGACAATCTAAGGTACCATAAGCTAGCTCATCCACATGCAAACATTGGTATGCTCACATGCAAAGTTAATGTGATAGACATATCGTCATGCATTTAGAATACTGCCATTATCAGGTAGGCTGTCCACCAAACCCATAATGAGGATTACCTAGATGGTTGTTCGAATGCTGAGAATTCCAGGGATTCAAGTTCAGGATTTTTGTATTTGCTCAACATGTTAGGATACTTGCTCGTATACATAGTGATGAAAATCACTGTTTATTTTTCATTTTGTGTTTTTCTTTTTGAGCAAGTATTTTGAATAGTGGTGATAACCATTGTTATGTGATTGTGCATTTTGAGCTTCGTAAGATTGAGCTTGTAGGTTTATGGCTTGTGAATGGCATTGATCCTTTTGGCCTTGGGGATGACTACCCATCCTGTTCAGGGACATGTAGTATGAATCCTTACGACTTTGGGAACCAAAGGGGATTATGGAGATTATGAAGTATGGGCATTGATATTTTAGGCCCTGGGGATGACTACCCATCCTTGTCAGGAGCGTGTAGTACAAATCCTTATGACTTTGGAGAACAACGCGGATTGGAGATGTTCATGATGATGGCTTGTTGGGAATTTTCTTTTGAATGGTCATTGATCCTTTTAGGTCTTGGGGATGACTACCCATCCTTGGTAGGGATGTGTAGTACGAATCCTTACAACCTTAGGGACCAATGGTGATTGGGATTTTTGCTAGTGGTAAAAACCACTATTGATTAGGGGGAATGGATGGGGAAGAGCTTGTCCTTTTGTCAATTCTTAGCACTCTTGAACCAGTCGCACAGGGGGATGAACAGGCTAATATTTCACCTATGGTACCCTAGACTGCTTTGTAGTTTTCATCTTACATTCACACAACTTGGGAATTATTTTATGTGTTTTAACTTGTGTAGGGATGTTACATAACTAGGCATGACCCAAGTAAAACTTTCCCTTGTAAAATCCATTTAACTTTGTACATTTTTTTGGCTAGCAATTTAAAGATAGTTGAATAACGAAAAACCCTACATACATGAGGAGACAACTAACTTTGCTAAAAATGGGGATGGTGTTATTCTGGATGTATGCGTTGATAAAATGGATTTGATGTGGAAAATGATGGAATTGCCGAGCAATTACAGTCTATGGTGCTTTTGACTTGTATGACCTAGCAAATATGCAATGTATGGATGCGATGCCTAATGCAACCTATATTTTTGTATTTTGATTTTTATGAGTATGCATGGAATGGAGATGCAATTGTTTTTGTTATTTTTGATGATTTTATTGTTTTTATTTGTTTTTGAATATCTATTTTGACCAAGCGATTATGGTAACCCTTGGAGCTTTTGGTGTGACCAAAGGGTTTATGGATACCTTTGGGGCATTTTTGGGTTTGACCAAGCGATTGTGGGAATCCTTGGAGCTTTTGGTTTGACCAAAGGGTTTATGGACACCTTTGGGGCATTTTGGGATTGACCAAGCGATTGTGGGAATCCTTGGAGCTTTTGGTTTGACCAAAGGGTTTATGGACGCCTTTGGGGCATTTTGGGATTGACCAAGTGATTGTGGGAATCCTTGGAGCTTTTGGTTTGACCAAAGGGTTTATGGACACCTTTGGAGCATTTTTGGGTTTGACTAAGCGATTGTGGGAATCCTTGGAGCTTTTGGTTTGACCAAAGGGTTTATGGACACCTTTGGGGCATTTGGGTTGACCAAGCGATTGGCGATTGTGGGAATCCTTAGAGCTTTTGGTTAGACTATGGCTCTCTAAATGTGGAATGGCCTCAAATGATTGATTTTCAAGGGTTCTAGCTCCTTGATTCCTTCAAGAGAGGCGAGCCGGTATGTTCTAGGTCCTATTTTACTATCAATCACATAAGGACCTAACCATTTTACCATGAACTTGTCCCTTAGATGGGATGGCAAATTAGAATTTTGTTGGTTCTCTTTTAATACCAAGTCACCAACCTGATAGTCCCTTAGGTGAACCTTCATGTTGTATGCTTTCTTAAGTCGCTCTTGATAGATACGCAAATGCTTGAGAGCATTGACGCGTCGTTTGTCGAGCAAAATCAGTTGGTCTAATCGGGCCTTCTGCGTAGTGTCATCATTGATGATCTCTTGCATTGAAATGCGCATGAAAGGGATTTCCAACTCGAGAGGCATGACAGCCTCGGAGCCATACACCAACGAAAATGGAGTAGCCCCATTGGGCATTCGAATGCTAGTGTGATATGCCCATAGGTTAAGCGGGATTTGAATGTGCCAATCCTTATGACTATCTATGACGATATTTTTGAGGATGGCAACTAGAATTTTATTTGATGCCTCTGCTTGCCCATTTGTCTGTGGATAATAGGGTGTTGAAAAACTGTGCTGAATTTTGTACTTCATTGTCAAAGCACGCACATCTTTATTCTTGAATGACATCCCATTATCTAAGATGATATTGGATGGAATACCAAAACGACATATGATGTTATGCAAAATAAACTTCGTAATGTGGGATCTAGTCGTAGAGGTTAGCGGAATTGCTTCCACCCACTTGGTGAAGTACTCTATGGCCGTTATGATGAATGTGTGATGACCCGACAATGCAGGGGAGATCTTTCCGATTAGATCAAAGCCCCACTATGAAAAAGTCCAAGCCGATTGAATCGGTTGCAAGTCCTGAGAAGGTACATGTGTCAAATTGGCATGGTGTTGACACTTCACGCACTTCTTTACATATGCACAACAATCTCGCTCTAAATATGGCCAATAATAGCCCATGCGAAGAATGCACTTTGTGATGGCCATACCGCTGAAGTGGCCACCACATGTACCATCGTGGGCTTGGGTGATCGCCCAAGCGGACTCTTGTTGGTCCAAGAAATGGAGGAGGATTCCTTCATAGCTTCGACGATACAAAATGTCTCCTAGCAAGACATGTTTTGCCGCTTTCTATTTAAATGACCTTTTCGTGGCTTGTGTTAATCTAAGTGGGAGGTTACCTAACTTGAGGTAATCCCTAATGGGTGTGTACCAATCCTGTTGATTAGAAACCTCAATTGTATGAACGGCCAATCCCTCTTGAAGTTCATCCCTAGAAAAAGCTGAGCGGGAAAGAACTTGTAAAAATAGCATTGTGTTGCTATTAAGATGGGTAGGGGAGAACAAGGACCCCCAGTTGGCTTGAGTCAAACAATTGTGGATTCAAGAGAACCTATCTTGAGATGGTTCAATATGGATCAAGTGGATTCCTAGCGTTAGGTTAGAGCTTGCACGCTCCATCATGGATTACGATAATGTCTTGACCTGAATGGTTGTCATCTCACTGGAAGGGTCTTGTGGGATTAGTGACCCCAAGGAGGCCATGGTATCCGCAAAATGATTCTATGATTCAGGAAGTGCCTCGATGTCATACCATTCAAGTTGTGCCAAGAATTTATCCACAAGGGCTTTATAGGCCTACAGAACCAAGCATTTACATTGGAATACCCCCTTTACTTGATTGACAATTAACAATGAATCACCAAAGATGTTTAAACATTTAATGTTCATGGTGACTGTTGTTTGAAGACCTATGAGCAAGGCTTCATATTCTGCATTGTTGTTGGTGCACGGGAAGTCTAATTTAAATGATAGAGGCATTGGAGCCCCTTGCGGTGTGAAGAATACAATTCTCGTGCCACCTCCTTGCTCACATTTCCAACCATCAAAGAATAGGGTCATGTCGGCCTGTGACTTAGGCTCATTAGAATCTGAAATTTTTGAAAAATGGAAGACCCCATCATCTAGTAGTTCTATGGTCAGAGGCTGATCATATTCAAGAGGAGCCTCTGCTAGTTGATCGGTGATGACTTGACCTTTTATGGATTTTTGTCCAATGAATTCTATGTCAAACTCCATCAACAACATGATCCATTTCACCGTGCGGCTACTATGATAAGTATGACTCATCATGTATCGCAATGGATTCTCCTTAGACACAACATACGTCTTGTTGCTCAGCATGTAATGGCATAACTTTTTGGTAGCAAACACCACTGCCAAGTAGAGCTTCTCGATGTATGCATAGTTAAGTTCATAACTGACCAGGGTGCGGCTAAGATAGTAAGTAGCCTGTTCTTTGTGCAATTCATTTTTTTGGGACAGCATGGCACCTAGTGCCACCTCAGTAGCTGAGATGTATAAGTAGAATGACACTCTTGGTCTAGGTGGTGCCAATACTAGCGATGAAGCCAAGTATCATTTAATATCATCAAATGCTGACTGGCATTCGTCATCCCAGTGAAATGCTACCCCCTTGTGTAATAATTTATTCATGGGTCGGCACTTGTCAGATAGCTGTGCTATGAAGTTCTTGATCAACGCGACCTTTCCCTACAGACTTTTGAGTTGCTTGATGGTAGTTGGGGGAAGCATTTCAAGGATTGCCTTGACTTTGTGTGGGTCCACCTCGATTCCTCATTTGGAGACTATGAAACCCAAGAGCTTTCCATATGTGACGCAAAATATGCACTTCTTAGGGTTTAGTCTGACTTTATGTTCAATGAGGTGATCGAGGATCTTGCTTAAGTCATCGAGATGATCTAGGCGCAAAAGAGATTTGGCCAACAAATCATCCATGTAATCTTCCAAATTTTTGTGCATGTGATCATGGAAGATGTACGTCATGGCACGTTGGTAGGTGGCGCCAGCATTTTTAAGGCCAAAGGGCATGACCTTATAACAAAATGTCCCCCAAGTCGTTGTGAACGCCATTTTTAGTTGGTCCTCGAGATTGATATGAATTTGATTGTATCCCGAGAAACCATCCATGAGGGAAAGCATTTCATGGCCCGTTATAGCATCTACCAATGCGTCAATGCTTGTCAAGGGAAAATCATCCTTAGGACTCGCTTTATTTAGATCTCAAAAATTGATGCATATGCAAATCCTCCCATCGAGATTTTTAATGGGCACCATGTTAGACAACCATGGTGGGTAATCCACGCATATGACAAACTGTGTATCCAACAACTTTTGTAATTTATCTTTGACCATTAATGCCACTGTTGGGTGTATCTTACATAGTTTTTGCTTTACTGGCTTGACTATTGGATCAAGCGTTAGATTATGCATGACTAGCTACGGGTCTAGTCCCGACATGTCTTTGTATGACCATGCAAAAACCTCCTTCTTCTCTTTGAAAAGGGCAATGTAGTCGGCTTGCTCTTCGGGGGATAGACTTACCCCCAGCATGATGATTTGCAAATTTATTGGATCTGAGCCGATGTCTACGTCAGTCGTCTCCTCGATCGACATGTGGGACCCGTCCTCCAACTTGTGTGGAGTTGGGATCAAATGGATATCATTTGCTGAATTTAGATCATTGTTCAGAACATCAGGTTCCTCTTCAGCATGGAAGACATCCTAAGTCTGTCCTAGGGTGAAATGGAACATCCCATCACAAGGCCAGTACTCTGATGGGGATGGTGGTGTGTCAGCACAATCCCAGTCTATAGCATCTAGGTCTAGATGCAATGACCATGTTGGGTCGGCTGGATTATGGATGGGGGCGATTAAATCAATGGAGATCATGTTGATGAAATGATTGTGGTCTCCATTATCATGGGTGTGGCTGCTCAGACATCCTAGATGATCTTTGTGCTCTAGATATGGCTTCAAAGGTATTGGCACGAATGGATCGGCCCTATGTGTGGATAAGAGGACAGGATCTGCCCTAGGCACTGATGGTGCTATAGGGTCTCCAGGCGGAAGATGTTCTCTGTATACCTGGAGTGGCGGGTGCAGTAATTGGTACAACTGTGCTTGGTTTATGTGCCACCTATGCCTTGGACCTATGTGTAGTTGTTAAAACATGTCATCTATGTCCAAGGGATATTGCTGATGTTGCATATGATTGAGATAGGCCATCTCAGTTTCATCTTCATACTCACTGTCGGAGATCCAAAGGCCTTCATTGGCTCGAACAACTATTTGCAACATATGAGGCTCATCTTACTCAAGCAAGTTAATGTGGTCCCATCGAGGTTGTTTCGCTCTTTATGGGGGGGCCTGATTCTCTTGAGGTGGCATATGCTCAATTGGAGCATCCAAAGGGAACATTGTCAGGAAGTTCTCCTGATAATAATCCATGGGAGTCACTTGTGAATGATTTCTATCTGACTCAAAAGGATCCCAAGGTGCTACCTCATACTCTGACTCATCTTTCGAAGACCCTTCTTGGTCTTGTCTATATCCCTCTTGTAGGTGAGTCCTTGAAATTTCTCCCTTTTTTATCGAAGGGAAAGGGTTGTTAAGGTCAACAAGGTTGGTTGTTGGTAATGGGAGATAATCCCCCAATGTATATGTTGTGTTAGGATTGGCATATGGATCTAATGCCCACCCATCCTTGTTGCCTATCCCTAGGCCTTGCATGTTCTCTACCAAGATGTCCAGGGGCAAGGGGTGGTTGAACCCTACTCCTAACTTGTCATACGGCATTTGATATCTTGGTTGGCAAAGAACACGCACTCCTTCCTCATACTTGCCCAACCCATATCCATGCCAATTACATTGGCCAAGATATCTCAAAGCAAAATTTGGGTTGAACAAATAGTTGATGTCCTCATCAAAGGGCTCTTCATCTTCATATTCTTGCTTGTAAGGTTCAATGCCATTATCTAGGCTCCCATAAACAAAGTTCATCTGATTGGGTGGGTAGCCTAGAGGAACCACAGAGCCGATGGGGATTCAAGGTCTCCCCATGTCCTGCATGGACTCAAGTGCGGGTGTTGCTACAATGTTTCATACTAAATACTCCCCCAAGCCCATGTTGGCCATCTCAATGGTGATCAGTGGCAGTTGAGGGGAAGCGAATGGGAGTTCTTTCAAAGTCCACTCCATGTAGGGTGAACCAGGCATCTTGACTACCATTCTGCTAGGCATCTCTTTTGTAGAGATGGTTGAGACTAGGGGTGGTTCCTCTTCTAGGGGTTTCTTTCCCTTATCCTTTGGTGTGGCCATCGTAGGTGGCGTCGTTGTTGAAGGACCAGATGAGGAAGATGGACCCGACTGGGGATTTGATGGACTTGTCAATGGGGATGCCTACGGAATCGGACCCTGTTTAGATGGATTCAACTAAAAATCCAAATGTGTTGATGGAAGGGTCGATTGCGGCATGAATTGCACCATATTGCAGTACTTGAAGGGCTCTAAGTCTATCGGGACTACATGCACCTGTCCTTCAAATGTGTATTTTAGGCACTGATGAGCTATCGAAGGGACACACTTCATGTCCCTAATCCAAGGCCGGCCCAACAAGATATTATAGGCCATCTCACCTTCCAAGATGTGGCACAATGTATGAATAGTATTTTGTCCCACTTGGATGGGTAGGACAATTGTGCCAACCGTCGAGCATATCGCATCATTGAATGCTCGAAGAGTATAGGTGGAGGCCACAATGTGAGATGACAAATTTAGATGTTTCAATGTTTTTGTTGTAATGATATTACTGGATGAGCCAGTGTCCACCAAAACCCTCTTATACGGAATCCCATTGACCCACACAATGACGTGCAGGGGTGGATCCACCACATCACCAGTCACTAATTTCAATTCGTCTTCTCTAAAGGTGATGACTGGTTCTGTACATTATTTTACATGTCCCACAAAGTTGTTGAAAGAATTTGCTTCATGGGGCTGCAACTCGATGGCTTTTAATATCTCCATTAGAGCCTCTCGATGGGGCGCTAATTATTGAATGAGCTCGTATATGGAGAGCCTAGCCGACATGGTCCTTAGACTTTGGGTAAGTCTAGTCCGAATCATGGCCACTGGTCTAGGTGGGGGAGGTTGCATCAGGATTTGTTGAGGTTGTGATGTCAATGGAACCTCTCTTGTGGCCATCACGGGGGCATCTCCTGGGTACCTCTTGTTCCTAGTCACTATGCTTATCATCCCTACATACCCCTACATGGGGCAATTTTGTGTTACTTCATTGACTTGAAGGGGTTTTGCCTACGCATCGTGGGTAGGCAAGGGGTCTCTGAAGACTCCCATTTGTTGGTTTTTTGGTGCTACAGGGTTGTCCACTTCCAATGTCTTGTTGTCAATTAGGTCTTGCACCAAGCCTTTAAACTTCTAGCATGCATTAAGGTCATGTCCTTTTCGTCTATGGAACCTATAGTATAATTCCTCCCTATACCCATTAGGATTTGGCGCATTGGGGTCTATGGTTTGAATTTCGGGCAGGTTGATCAAGTTTGTCGTTGACAAGCGGTCAAACAAGGAGTCTCTAGACTCTGTGTAAGGTGTGAATTGTTGCCTAGGGCGACGCTGCTGATTTTGTTCTTGCCTCTGATTTTCTCTGTCATAATTGTTATTAGGCATCGCCTGATAGTTAGCCTTTTGGGGCTGTGTTGCTTGTGTAGGCTTAGGGACATTTATAGCAACCTGATTGACCGTAGAAAGTTTCTGTTGTGTGGTCCCTGTTTTGATGTTCTTAGACCATTCTTTCTTCTTTGGCTTGGCAATCTCACCATCTTGGATCTTGATCTCCTCAATGATTCTGGCTTGCGCTAGAGATTCCTCTAAAGTGGCATATTTCTACAGCTACAATAGCATGAAGATCAATCTCCAATAGCTCTTTGAGAACATTTGGGTCAGGTCAGACATGGGAGGGAGGTAGGGCAGCTTTGAAAGCAACGTCCTCCACCGGTTCCCATATGCCACTATGGTTTCTTCCTCATACTGCCTGAGGCTAACTAGGTCACTTAGTGACGTATTTTTCTTGGTGTTGAAGGTGAAGTGTTCGAGGAACGCGTCCACTAGCTGATCCAAGTTACTGATGCTATGTTTTGGCAACTGAGTGAACCAATCCGAGGTAGGGCCTACGAATGTGGTTATAAATGTTCTTAGCAACAAAGCATCGTTGTTCTAAATTCCAAAGCATTGGCTCAAGAATCTAGTCACGTGCTCTTGGGCATCCTCCTATCCTCTAAAGAGTGCCAACTGGGGTAGTTTAAAGTGTTCAAGGTATGGGGGTGTCGACACTGACGGATGCACAGGGTGACTGCAAAGTTGGTGTAAAGTGGGCTTTTGGGGCCTAGAAGTCTTAGTCTCCACAGACTCTAAGTGCTCTAGCAATGCTTTATATGCATCAAAGGATTTGATCTCTTCCTCCTTGGTTTGCTCTCGCTGTGGGTTGTGGGGAACTTGAGGCCTATGGAGGGGTAGCCGGATAGCATCCCCCCTGCCTTGGTAGGGCATTTCAGCCTGCTCTTCTTCTTGCTCATACTCCTCATAGGCTTCTTGAGGAGTGCCTAGGTGAGACCTATAAACATGGGTGGGTGCCTATAGAGGGTGCCCATCGTTGTTTCTTTGAGTGGCCTCCCGCTCAGGTCTAGGAGGTCTTGGAGGCAATGTTTGATAAGGTCGCGGGGACCTGTCTCACATCAAGGGGTTGTGCCTCTCATACACTTCTACTTTATGTGCATGAGGGGTTGGGACCTTCTCAGGTATAGTGCTCTGAAGCAATTTAGTTGTCTAACACTGAATTCTCTCTTTGTTAAGGCGATATAGATGCTCTAACTGTTGTTGATCTTGCTTGAGCTACATGATTTGTGCTTGGTGGATAGCATGTTTGGCAAATGCCAAGTCAATTTGTTCCATCGTCTTGTGTTTAGGAAGCCTAGATGCCTCTCCTATATGTCTATCTTAGTCATGGTGATATAAGATCCCTATGGGTTGCTTTCCTCTATCGAGGTTAGCGGTATTCACCTGAGGCTCTGGCCTCATTGGGTGATCCTGATACATAGCAGAAGCGGAGACGCATTGCCCTCGCACTGTGTATTGCTCTTTGAGGAATGTAGTGGTCTTCCTCGTACTCCCTTTCATAGATGTGAAAGTGACAGGCAGAATTGGATTGCCCTATCTAGGGAGCCTTGTGCTCTAGATTTTGTCTAGTGTTTCTAATAGTAATAAGGCATAAAGGAGGGATGAAAAAATCATGTGGCCCCTCCTTAAGGACCCTATGTTGCTTCAGCACTTCATCACTAGGCCACTCATAATGAGCGTCCAAGAGAGCCCTCCTGTCTATGTTGAGTGCCACATGTATATCCTCCTATTGAAAGGATCTATGCTGAGTGGGGGTGCCCCTCAAAGAGGTGCCTCTATAGTCTTGTTCTGTAATGGCATGATGTGGACTATCTTGTGTGTCAGGCCACCAAGGTAGGATGACCAAGTCCTCAGGACTATATCGGAGGTGACTTGTCCCCCTTTGTGCACTCTCTACAGCTCCTGCCCGTGATTGGGCTCGGCTATGGGTGTACACCATGGTGATGTTTACCTAAATATGCATAGATTTTTATTTTCTTTTTATGATTTTTATGCTACACTAAGCAGACAATATCACACACACAAAGCAATGATTATCTCGTTTAAAGATTAAAAGTGTGCCCTAAATCTGGTTTAGTGTGTTTTGATTTTTTTGTTTTGAAAGCTTTTGTAAAGAACGTTTAAATGCAATATGATGGCTCTTATGACTCCCAAAAATGGTTGCCCCTTCGATATACCATTTCCAGGCTGATATACCAACCTCTCTATATACCCACCCTTACGTGAGGGAAACTATTGGTACATGAGAGCAGATGGTACGTGGAACATAGGCGGTACGGAAGGGGAATCACTCTATTTATGACACCTACCATAGAAGACTTATCCTCATGCGCTGGGAATCACCCCAACTACACTTGGTCAGCTTTCATCAGGATTTACGTCTAGCAACAGTCATGATCGGGGTTATGGATGCAATATCTCAAGCCAAGGTGGTGATGAAATCCACCGTTGGTCTTGCTCAAGGGTTGGGGTTTTACGACCAACTCCTTGTTGTTTTAAATTACCACATGGTGTGTGGGGTTATTTTTAAGTTGCATAAATGAAGGAAACAAGCATTCAAACTCTCCTATGCAAGCAAATAACTAGAGAACAGAAAACAGAAAGCAGAAAATGATAGAAGGTGTTTTAGGACCCCTACCTCTTCTCTACCCAAATTGGATGTCTCTGAATTTTTGCCCTAAAATTGCATAGAGAGCTATTCATCCTAGGTTGAGACGAATAAAAGATCTGTATTCATTCCAGGGTAGGATGAAGTCTTATTCATCCTTGGGTAAAATGAATTCCATCTTTGTACTCATCATAGACTGAAACGAACAGCAGTCCAGCGTTTGAAAACTTGGTACCTGCAAGCAAAACAAGCAACTTTTGATTAGAATTTTAATCTTAAAATCAATGGATAGAGGTTCCATTATGATCTCCATTGAAAGCACGAGGATACGGAAACAAAAATGAAAATACCAAGTATGATGCGTGTAAAACCAAACTTAATGCTAAAAGCCTATATATTGAAAAATGCATGAAAGGAAAGAACATGAACGAATCGACACAAGATAAAAGCAATATGGAATTCAGCCCTATTTATTGATATGCTTTTAAATTCATGTTACAATACGTCTCCTTCCATTTTAGGGGATAGGAGCATTAAATATGTTTCTTGTCACATCCATGGATAGCAATCCTTCTTCCACGTGCCCACATGTAATATGGGTGGACCAAAACATTGCCACCACTTGTGTATATGAGTGTTGACTCCTTAATACTCCTCTGATGTCGGAGACCTGCATTCAAGGAAATAGAAAATATCAGTAGCACCTGCAGATAGAATAGAACATGTGTTTCCCAAGGCCTACTGTTAGTGTATGCATGAAAATATTAAACCGATAACCAAATAACATTAGAATGACCTAAATTTTTTTTACCTACTGTTAGTGTATGCTTAGGAATTTACCTACTGTTAGTGTATGCCATTTGCTATTAGTGGAACAGTATGCAATACCCTCATCAGCATTGCAAGTGGAATAGTTGGTAAATTCCTCACATATTTGTATTCGCTCCGGGGCGGGACGAATAAACCTGTAATAAATTGTTAGAAAGTACCCTCTTCAATGTCCTATCCAGGAAGCTCCAAATGACCTGCAAAGTTGGGATTAGGTAAAAGGGGGTATTTTGGGAAGACCCAGAAGGTCATATTTCTCCAATTTGGCCTCTATCACCCAAATTTTGATGATGCCATTTGTAGGTTAGTAAAGGTGGGAAATGATAAAAACATGGTAAAAAATGCTCAAAATGAAGTGAAATTTAAACTAAAGCCTATTTAAATAACCTAGAATAAGATGCAAAAATAAAATAAAGAAAATATGCCATGAATTTCTAATCGCTCCGGGGTGGGGCGTTTAGAACTACGACAACTTGGGGGGCGCCCGGGGGCAGGATACCCACCGTTTGGGACTTTGTTTCGGCACCAATCCACTTGGTATGGGTCCAAAACCTCTTATGGGGTGTTTTTGGCAAATTTTTTGGGATATTGTGGCCAAATGTTCAGGTTTGGGCTCCGTATTTGCGCTTCCAATAATCACCCAATAACCTCCCTCCAAAAGAGAGATCAAGGATGTGAAAGGCACAAATAAAAAAGGTGTGTGTATGGATGTAAAATGGCCACACTTCATTGCTCAAAATGCTCCCCATATTCTCTCTTCTTTTCAAGGTTTGAATTTTTGCTAGTCAAACCTGCTATTCGCCCCACCCTGAGGCGAATGCTGATAATCATCCCTAGGTGGAATGAATACCAGTTTGTAATCGTCCCAAGGTGGGACGAGTAGGGAGCAAAGTGCCAAAAAGGTGCCAAATTGACCTTTGACCCTCCAAACTACTATGGGAGTGGTTAGTACCACTGTTTAACCTCTAGGGGCTGCCCTGGGGGTTGTGTGTGTCAATGAGATCAGCGTTTGTCGTCACATAATCGGATAGGTGTTGTTTTGGTGTCTACACTCCCCTACCTACTTTCCATTTTAGTCCTTGCAATAGAAATTTCCTATTGTTGATAATATCTTACCAAAAAATAGACCCACATGGAGGATTAGAACAACTGATGAAGTGGTTCTATCCTCCAAGTATTTGTTTTGGACAATGCTAGCATATTTTCCTAATGCTCCAGTGTAAAGCCTCCAACCATGTTTAGCTATAAGGGTTGTATTTAGATCTCTCAACCTCCTCAATCCAAGACCCCCATTCCGTAAATACGGGTAACAAGTATCCAATGCTCCAGATATATACATTTTTTGCATTCAATGCCATCCCATAAGATTTTTTATTGTAATCTTTCTAAATTTTCTTCTACTGTCCTTGACATCCTTACGAAATACATGAAGTAAATAGGGAGGATTTGAATCATGTGTTTAATAAGTTGTACTTTCCACACAAAGGATAATAGATATTCCTTCCAGCCTTGAAATTTTTTATTAAATTTATGAATAATCGGATTCTAAATTTCATATTTCATTTTACCTATAAACAAAGGTAAACCAAGATAGGTGATAGGGAAATTTTCCTCCTTACAACCCAACACTTTAATTATTTGCTCTTTTACTTTCCTCTATGTTTATAAAGATAATCCTACTTTTTTCATAATTTATTTTTTGACCTAAAGCTTTTTCATAAGAATAAAGGACTTTTTTAAACTCCAAAGCTTCTTCCACTATACTTTCCCCAAGCACGAAAGTATCATCCACAAAATTTTGATGAGATAAAGCTTCACAAATGGATGAATGTTTTAGACCTTTGATATTACCATCCTTTCACTGTATTTTCAAAGTTCTTTCCAGGGCATATACCATATTGATAAAGAGATATGGAGACAATGGATCTCCCTACTTGATTCCTCTGGTAGAAGAAAAGAACCTAGTTGATTTTCCATTGATTGATATCGAATAGCAAGGGTTAGAAAACATGCTCTCCTTTTTTTTACTAAAACCCATTCGTTGCATGATTTTATCTAAGAAAGACCAGGAAACCTTATCATAGGCTTTGTTCATGTCTAGCTTAAGGAACATGCCTGACCCTTTCCTCCTTTAAAGAGAGTGTGTTGTTTCATAAATGGCAATGGTGCTTTCAGTAATCTGCCTACCTTCCACATAACCTCCTTGATATTCATTAATAATTGAGGGGATGCTTTTTTTCAACCGATTGGCCAATACTTTAGTAATTTTTTTATAAATTGTATTATATAGGCTAATTGGTCTAAAGTCCTAAAATTTATCCACTCCATATTTCTTGGGAATCATAGAAATGAATGTATTATTTCATTATTTCAATAGCTTACTAGATTCTTGGGCTTCTTGGATTGTAGTGACTACATCTTCTCCAACAATATCCCAATGATATTGAAAAATTCTTGATGTGAAACAATTCGGCCCTAGAGCCTTAGATTCTCCCATAGATAATACAGTTATTTTAATTTACTCCTTAGATATTACCTTGCATAGATGTTCATTCATGCTATCATTAACTCTTTTGGGAACATTGTTAATGATTCTTTCTATTTCTATGTTATACTCTATTTTTCTTTGCTAAGAAAGTTCTAAAAGAAAGTAATGGCAAAATTTTTAATATCATTTAAATACTCATACTTTCTTCTATGTTTCTCCATAAGGTAGAGTATTTTATTGTTGTTCCTATGTTTCATAGTCGAAACATAGAATAATTTAGTGTTTCTATCTCCTTCCTTGAGCCACAATATTCTATATTTTTATTTCCAATGAATTTCCTCTTGGGTAATGGTATTATGATATTATGTGAGGAGTTGTTTTTCCTTTTCATGCCACTCTAGTTTTCTATATCTTGTATATCCTTTTTAAGTTGTGTTTTTTTTATAATGTTGCTACCAAAAATCTCTTTATTCCAAATTTTGATTCGATACTTGATGTTTTTTAATTTCTGGGTAAATCTATACATAGCTTATACTTGAACCTCTTGCCACCAAGCATTTATTTTGTTTATAATATTTGGGTGCATATTATACATGAGATCATAGCTAAAGTGTGATCCTCCCTACTTCTCCTCCTTTTCCATATCCATTAGAAGGAGATTGTGATTTGACCCTATTCTGGGCATACATATAAGTCTATGAATAATGATTAAACTTAGCCAATTGTTATAAATAATAACTCTGTCCAAGCACCTTTGAATGTGATTATCCCCCATCCTTTTATTTATCCATAAAAAACTACCTTTACACATATCCAGGTCAATCATCTTATTTTTGTAAATAAAATTATTGAAATCTTCCATACCTTGAGTAATGTTAATCCTCCCTCCACTTTTGTCCTCTATTCTTAAGATTGTATTGAAGTCACCCAATACCATCCAATGCAAATTAATGAAAATAATCCTCTAAAAAGACAACTTATTCCATAGTTGGAATCTCTCATAATCATCATTTTGAGCATAAACCCCTATCATTATCCAACAAAAGTTAGTTTTTTTGTTCTTCAATTTGACTGTAGAGAATCTCTCTTCTTGATCAATTAAAGTGCCTTCAAAATTCATTTTGTACCAAAAGATGCAAATACCTCAAAAAGTACCTTGTGTTGGGCTTATGATCCATTCAGTATTTTGCCAAACCTATTTTTGAATAATGTCAAGTTTTTTGGTATCAATTTTAGATTCTTGAAGACAAACAATATCGGGTTTTACTTCCATGAGTAGATATCTAACAATCCTTCTTTTCCTAGGAGAAATTTTCCCTTGCACATTTCAAGAAAGGATTTTCATTTTTTGGTTTTGTTTTATGGGATTTTACCCTTAACCATCCATTCTTCATTTGGATCTAATTATTTTGTCATGTTCTCTGTATTTTTTTTCTTCTTGTTTGGGGGGTCTTCCTTGCTTTCTTTTCCCATAATTTCCTGTATTGTTTGCATTTTTTGTATGTATTTCAAGAGGATCATTCTATTCCATTTGGTTACATCTTAGGGGATATTCTTCTGCTACTGATTGAGTTGTTTTACCTAACTCTAGTCTTTTACTAAATCTTGTTTGCATACCCTCCTTAAATTACTTTGAGCTTTATATTATGCTTATATCCTTATGTTCATCATATTGTTTAGTTTTATTCTATTAATTTAAAACTTGATATAATCCTTGTCATTCCTCTATTTCTTTGAATTTAAACCCCTAAACTCTTTCAATCTAGTCCTTCTCCCATTCTAAGTCCATCTGAGTGGATGGGGTATCCTCTACCATTTTAGCATCATCTAATAATATTTCTTTTTTGACTTCCAAATTTATGTTTGCATTCTCTATGTTGATTGCAATCACATTATGTTGTTGTGTATTCGTATCTAGATTTATATGATTTTCAATCATATTTATTTTCTTCTTATGGTTACCTTCTTCATAATCATTTTATTTTCCTTGATTGAGACTATCCTCTTGTTGATTAATATTATTTCCAAAGCCACTCAAGTTTTATTTCTCATTATGTTCTTCATTTTATTGCTAGTTTAGCTCTTCACATTTATGTACATACACCATTGTATTATTAGAATTATATTATTGTTTCTTATCCTTTATAGTGTTAGGAGGGAAACTGAAGGGGATTATATTTTATTGATAAATGGTTACAATATATAGGCATAAGCCTATATGATGAACATGACACTTGTCAATGAAACTGACAAGTGTCAAGGAAGGCATAGTGCACATTACATTAACTCTAACATTCCCCCTTAATGTGCACTATCCTAACTAAAGAAAAAAACAAGTCAACATTAGGTAACATTCCCCCTTAATGTTGAATTCTAAAAAAAAAATTGTACATCCTCCTTTATTGCTGATTTGGTCTAGGCTCGTGCTCTCTGTGCTTGGCTCTCCAACTGTGAATAATGCTAGATTCACTATGTATACATCTCGGTCTGTTGCCTCAAGGTCAGCCACTTCCACGGGTCTGTTGCCACTGGGTCAGCCGTCTAAGTGCCTCGGGGTCATCATGGGTGCCTTAGGGTCAGCCACTTCTGGGTTTGTTGCCTCTGCAGGTCATCCTCAGAGGATGTTGCCTCTCGTAGGTCACTGACTAGATTCACCATGAGTATGAAATCCCTCCTCATGGTGAACTCAATCTAGAAGGTGTCGATCTCTGCCGAAAATGCACCTAATACAAAGGAAAAATGAGCCATATAAGAGTGTCAATCTCTGCCAAAAATGCACTCAATACACTAAAATGAGCCATAGATCAAAATAGGATGAGAGAAGAAGAAAAGAAGAGAATCTTCTGAAGTGTCTTCGTCTGTAGTCTTCAGAAGTAGATCCGAAAAAACCTCGGATAGAGTCTAGGGTGTCTTTGTCTATAGTCCCTAGTATAAGTGTCCTTATGGTGACCATGCCATCCCATCAAAATGCATGGGTAACCAGCTGCTACATTCGCCAAGTGTATAGAAATAGTCACTAGGTTCAAGGATCACAAATAAAATTACCTTGGGAGTGTCGGGTTCAACCGAGATTGCACTCCAAGGGAGAAAAACTTTGAGGCTAAAAAACTCAATGGAAACAGCCTCAAAATTACAATATGACACCACCATTGTGTCCGTCGTGGAAAAATGTTTCCAATGACTATAAATACCCCTATATTCCACCATCAAAGGGGCCTTCATATTTTGGAAAAAACATCATGCCTATCTAAGGCGAAATAAAAACAATCTTAAAATTTCCCTCGCAGGGGAATTATCTAGGCCTTCTACCTCCATTGCTATTTGGAAAAAAAAACTTTAAACAATGTCCAAGAATACTATAAACAGGCCATCTTGTCGGCCAATAAACAATTTCTCCACCATGGTTTTAAAAAAATTTCCCCCTTGGAAAACTTCAAAGTTTGAAAAAAACAATTTTAGCCATGTGGGCATTTTCCACGCCACTTGTCATGTGGAACAAAAATAGGGAAATAATTAACACCCCATCTCTTCAAGTTAATCTTGTCGTCTTCCTTTGTAACGGCTCCCCACCAAAAAAAAAAAACAATACCCCTTTAATACATAGATTTCCTTTAAATAAAATGCCCCACTATATGGTGGGCCCCATCATCAATTAAGGTTTGAACGAGATTTCAGAGGCAAATGGGGAGTTTGATGGAGCCTACAACCGGTATTCAAAAATTTACCTTACAAAAAAAAACCATCAAGTGGTCAAACCGGATTTGCAGGGGCACGATCCTGAGAGAACCAATATAATATATATCCCTCCCGCACAATATTTACTTTCATAGCATATGATTTCGGCATCGGCATCGCTGCAACTCCACCCAGCGCCGGAATCATCGGACGACAGTATACACAGACCGACGGATTGAACAGCCTTTGTAGGGGAATTTGATTCTCCTTGAGAGCAATATTGTAGAGGTCAAAATCTGGTGCCAACAAAGCCATCCACTGCTGCTTCTTCTTCGTCAACAAAGCCATATGCTACCACTTCAGAATATCTTTCTGTCCTTTTGGTGCGCAATGCTGCTCGATTTTCTGCTTCTTGGCATTTGATTCGACCGCATGGGTGCTAGATCCGGTACAGCCAGATACGTCTTTAAATCCTCCATGAAATTGAAGATTTATCCAAGCCCACAGAGGTTCATTCGTAGATAGTCACTCTTTGTTGTGCTGTAAATATTTTCTTCAAACCATCGAGCAATTTTTTTGAGGACATCTTTTACGCCTACACGAATTTTAATTACCAAACCTTAGATCCCTCAGAAATCATCACCGTCGAGGGCAAGCATTGCTCCACCATGGAAATCATCGTCATCGAGTGCAGGCATTGCTCCAAAAAAATATAATAGATTAAACTTGAAATTCTAGGGGGAAAGAATGGAGAAATCATGCAGCCTCCTGATCCACTTCGACAAGGGCACCCCGGCGATGGCGAACGAGATCAAGGAGTCCAATGCTGGAAGTAGTAGCCGCAACAATGCCAAAAAAATTATCGACGTCAACGCCCTTGAGGTCCTCCCATCTGGAGGGCCTGTAATGGTCGATTGAGTTGCAGTCGATCTGGTTGCAGCCAATCTATTTTTTTTTCTTTTATCTTCCTCTGTTTCTACACTGCTTGATCTACTACGACGATTTGATTGCAAGGATGATGCTACAGCGAATTAGGGGATAGCTTCAACAATATATCTAGGCCTCGAATGCACTGTGCACGATGGGCCTCTTCTGGTCCACAAGAGGCAGTGGTCACAACAATATGGGTTTATGGCCTGGGTTACACAGTAATAAGGGATGTGTTAGCTGTGGCCTCCATGTTATGCAGTTGTGGCCTATGCGCTATTGGCTGTAGCTTGTGGGGTCCACTGGTGGCTCATCGGTTGTGGCTACGGCCGATCAGGGCAGCAGCTGCTACGGGCTGTCGATGCAGCCTAAAAAATATAATTTTTTTTTCTTCAGTACTGAAACAGGTTAAGGACGACCTTTTTCTTTAATCTGCGACTGCAGCCACTACTGCTGCTCTTCTTGTTCTGCGTGGAATTCAGCATTACTCATATGGAGATGATAAAGGGAATTCAAGGACATGGCTACTATGATGAGCTTGTTGTGCTACTAATTCATGTTGTCGTCAAGCTTTCTCAGATTGGTTTGGACCCTTCCACTCCAAATCATGGTCCAATCTCTTAAAGGGCCCATTCACTATTATCCAGAGAAACTCAATTGAATGATACAGTGCCAAGAGCTTTAAAAGAAAATGGTGACCTGGAACCATATTTTCACTGCATTGTTTTGGATATAGAAGGCACCACAAAAAAAACTAAAAAAAAAATCCAATAAAGAATTGGCAGCCATGAAAAACTTCTGGTTTTTGATCCATCAAAGATGGAGAGCATACTCCCTCAGTTTTAAAAAATGGCTAAAGGGAAAAAAAAATAGGGGGAGGGAGGATTTCCATGATTGGAAAATAAAATAGGGGGAGGGAGGATTTCCATGAGGGAAATCCCCCCTCAAGGGGTTTCATAGGGCAGGGAAAGCCTGCTCTGATACCAAATGTTAGGAGGGAAAACTGAAGGGGATTATATTTTATTGATAAATGGTTACAATATATAGGCATAAGCCTATATGATGAACATGACACTTGTCAATGAAACTGACAAGTGTCAAGGAAGGCATAGTGCACATTACATTAACTCTAACATATAGAAAATCCACTACTAAATTCACTTTCTACCTCGACATTATTAAAAAATGTATTTTTCTTTTTCTTGTGTATTAGATTTTTTTTTTTTGTGTTTGTATTCCTCTTGTTTATTTGATTCTCCTTTTGTTGCCACTTCTTAGTAAATTTGGGTTGTCTTTGTGGATGATATTTCCACTTCATATGTCTAAACACTTTGCATTGCTTACAGTATATCAAAATAATTTCATATTCAAATATTTATTTCCATTACCCAAGCATCAATTTAATACCCACTTTTTCCACTTTGTCTTGTTCTAGCTCCACGTTAACACAAACTCTTGCACATAACATTCTTGTTTTGTTGTGGGTGGGTGGATCCATGGTTATAAACTATCCAATTTGTGTTGCCAAACCCTTAATAATTTGATCATCCCAATATTCTATAGGTAGATCTAGAAACATAATCTAGATAGGAACTAAAAAAATTCTTCCTTTTTAAGATTGAAGTCCTGATGCCAACTTTTCAAGAAATTTTATCTTTTCCCAAATAAAAATGGACCTTGTGATAAAGCTACTACTAGATCTTCCTTAAAATTGAACTAGATTAAGAAGTATCCCTTTGATAGACCAATAAAATTAATTGAACCCTTTGTTTGAAGTTTATAATAAAGTCATCTCCTAAGCACATCTAAATCTAGTCTAGACCCTAGAAATTTGCCTACCATGCTAAACTCATTATCCCTTAGTATTTTTTTTATTAGGGAATTAGCAATACATATCTTTCCATTTTCATGAGATATATCTATGTCAACTTCTTGTTTAATCGCTTCCTTTCTTCCTTTGAGAATCGATGTCCAAGAATCCTTTCCTAATCCTTCCTGTAGAACATTTTTCACATATGTCATTTCCTTTTCTACACATTGACCAACACCCCTTAGATCCCTATATCTCTGATTTGGATCCCTAATTTCACCATTTTAAGAGAAATTTTATATCGTTCAGAGCATCCATCCAAACAAAATAGCATTCACTTCACCATATTCATGTAATTATATGAATAAAAACTTACAATAGAATTTCTCAAATTGTCTACAAGTTTATTTATTTGATGCCTGGAAATACATATATTATTTGATCCATTAAATGGAGATTTATATCTATAATATAGCCTTATTAAGGTGACTATTCAATACTTAAATATTTCACTCCTCACATATCTAAGAGATGCATTCTTTCATATTCCATACATAAGACAAGTATCTCATGCCTTTTGGCTTCTCATATTTCCACTTGTATACATGACTCTTGACTCTCTATTTGCACACTTTATTCTATGACACTTTGCACACTCCTACATATATACACATGCACACTCTATTACATGAAATCTACACACTTTCTAACTCATCATACTTGCACATATAATTACATGACACGTGTGCATATTCTTACTCTTCAAACTTGCACACATAATTGCATGACACTTGTGCACATTCTACACATGAACACATACATAAAGGGGAAATGTAAATCACACTCCTAAAATATATACTCACACCCTAATATATTATATATTTATAATTGTACCATGAGGTACTATGGGAGTACATTAGCATGTACTAAATAATGTAATATTCTCCAATAATAATTCCTTTGCATATATTAGTGACACTTGGTGATAGTTGGTTTATTAAAATATTGTTTCCATGGTAGACCAATTAGTCCACAACTAGCACCCTATAGTTTCTTAACTAATGACATGTGGCATATCCTCATTCATTGAATATACACTTAATTTTTTTTATTTTTTGAAATTTATTGGTGATTTTTTTGTAAGTTTTGGGGTAAAATTTTGGGGGCCATGAATTTTGCATATGGAAGAGTTTTGAACCTTTTTTTAATTGTAACATTTTGTAAGCTCTTTGTATTGACAGTATTAATTTTTATCATAACTCTATTTAGGATATTGTGTTTTGGCATGGATTTCATCAATCAACATTTACCTATGCTTAATGGACCTAAGTATACCACATGGAAAATAAAGATCAAGGCTCTACTCTAAAGTAAAGGTCTCAATTATATGAAAGAGGAACCTCTAGGTGCTAATTTTGATAAGAAAATATAGTTATACAAGGATAAAATGAGGAAGCTCATGGTGTGATTGTCCTTCATGTTCACAACATTATTGACACTCACATTAACATCACCTCAAATCCAAAGATAATTTGAAAAAGTTCCAAGATAAATGTGGTTGTGTTGACTATACACAAATTAGTCAATTAGAGGTAGAACTTATTGGTTTGAACATGGATAATTTAGAGATTACAATAATAAATTAAAATTATAAGAATATATTTACATTTCCAAAGGAGATGACAACATAAAATAGACTTTTGACCATCTCAATATCATGTTCAATAATATTTTTAAAAATTTATATATAATTTTAGTTATATTTGAGATGCTTCAAGTGTACTTTTTAGATGCTTATACTCCTCTTGATGATGTGTTCAATAACCTTCTTCAATATTAGTCTCAACAAAAAAGGTGGAAGACTAACTCTCTAATTATTCAATCTCATACAAAGAAAGTGGTTAGATTAGAAGTTGACAAGAAGCTATATTAATGAGAGAAAAATCCAAGAAGCCCTTTAAGAATCCTATTTTCACTTTTTGTAATAAATTATACAAGGTAGATTTTTTTGGTTATGCCCTAAGAAGCTTGAAGATGTATCCAAAAAGTAAGAGTGTTGATGCTACTATTTGTTAGAATAAATATTTATTCTCTTAAGTTCTACTAGGATAGACTTACTTGAGTTACCACTCTTCCATGAGTCAGGTGAACTCTCAGTTTAGACTAGTTCAGATTTGATGAGTTTTTATAATCCAATGACTCTCAATGATCAACTTTGCTATTTATACAAAGTTGATCCATGGAATAAATCAATCAATTATTGATCTTTCAGTGATGCTTTGCATATCTAATTGATTGTCTTTCAATAATATTTGTAGTATTTTCTAACATGGTATCAGAGTGAGGCTAGATTTTTGCATGCATTCAAGTTTTCCAAATATCCTCAATCCTTCAATTTGTGAAAAACCTTTAGCTACCAAGCGAGCTTTATGTTTGTCAAATTTTCTATCAATTCCATACTTAGTTCTATAAATCCATTTATAGCAAACCAATTTCCTTCCTTTATGTAGAGGTATTAGATCCCAAGTTTTGTTTTTGATTAAGGAAGAAAATTCATTTTCCATGGCATCATACCATTCTTTTATATAGGGCAATAGTTTTGTCCAGTTAAGAATCTCTTTGGCTTCATAATATACTATGAGAATTTGGTTTTTTTCATGATAAAACGATTACTCTTTAGTGTGATAATCAGAGCATAATTCATATTGTCCGAAATCCAGTTGAGCATCAGCACACCAAGCACATTGAAATTCACATGCACTTCATTCAGGAGCATATTCAGATAGGGAAAATACACTTGGACTATATTCCCACAGAAAATAAAATTGTAGACATCTTCACCAAATCCTTTCCTTCTTCGCATTACATTCAGTTGTGAGAAAAAGTTGGGGTAAGGCAGATGCATTAGAAAGGTACACAGAGATTTTCACCTCTCCTTTCTTCTTATTGTTCTTTTTTTGGAAGATGGTTTTTCCCATGTTGTTTTGTTCACCATATCTCCTATATATAATAACATTGTACATGAGTACCTCATCAGGCCCAGTTGTTGGGACTCATTTATTTTTTTTTCAATGAGGACAATCTTTGCCATCCGAAGACATGCCTCATATATTCAATAAGAATTATTGTACATGAGTACCTCATCAACCCCTATTTTCGAGACTCATTTTTTACATTCACCCCTAGTATCACTTAAGGGAGGTGTTAGAATAAATATTTATTCTCTTAAGTTCTACTAGGATAGACTTACTTAAGTTACCACTCTTCCATGAGTCAGGTGAACTCTTAGTTTAGACTAGTTCATATTTTATGAGTTGTTGTAATCCAACAACTCTCAATGATCAACTTTGCTATTTATACAAAGTTGATCCATGGAATAAATCAATCAATTCTTGATCTTTCAGTGATGCTTTGCATATCTACTCGATTGTCTTTCAATATTGTTTGTAGTATTTTCTAGCACTATTTTCTATGCTTAGGTTAAGGATGGTCATAATGGTTTAAAATCATAAGCATGCATAGTTTTTGGTTCAACATATTGCACATCCACCTCCTATAGATAGTTGATCGTAATTTTAGGGGAAACTTTGCATATGACTAAGTATCAACATCTTTTGCATGGCTATAACACACAATATTATAAATAGTGTGTGGTTATTAAGGATAATTCCTCTCTATATATGGCTATATTAAGGAGGTAATAGTTTGTTCATCTTCATTTAATTAAGTTATTCATGTTTCTAGTATGGGACATAATCTTCTTTCCATCCATTACATCATTCATACAAATAAGAAGGTTGATTTTGGTCAAATCAATGGTTGGTTATGGATATTGATGATGGATTTAAAATAATTTCTTAGGATATTGTAATGATTATAATAATATATATAAGTTTATTCACCATTTACTCTATTTTTATCCCTCAAGGAAGAAAGCCTTTGTGATTATGGTGGCATAGGCAGATGATATTAGAAAGAAATCACATCACAAACGTAGGTACCTTAGCTATAGATATTTGAATTACATGAGTCGACATCAAATGGGTATTGATATTCCATCTATTTCTCTTCTTAACAATGTTTGTGAGGGGTGCATCTTAGGTAAACAACATCATGATTTCCTTAAAAGCATTTGCTAAGCATACTATTGATGATTTCTCTAAGTATGTTTGGTTGTGCAAAATTCATACCAAATATTAAGATTTTAAAAAGTTCAAATACTTTAAGCATAATGTGGAGAACCAATTTAAGAAGAATATAAAGTTCTTTTAGATAGGTGGAGGAGGTGAGTATGCTTGTCATGACTTTGTTAATTTTTTACTCATGGTATTTCCTTTTAGAAGTTTATTCATTATACTTGAGAATATAATGAGGTAGCTAAGTTAAAGAATAATATTATTATGGAAATGGATAGATGTATGTTGTTTTCCAAGTAGATGGAGCCCAAATGTTAGGGTGAAGTAGTGACAATTGTAGCACATATCATATACCAATTCTAACTTGAGTCATTCAAGGTATAATTTAGGTTGAGATATTAATAGGTGATAATATTGACATGTCCTACTTTCATATTTAAGGATATACTACATGAGCCCATATTACCAAAGAAACATAAGTAAAAGTGGAGTGAAGAGCCATTGCTATATTTTACAGGGTATTTTAACACATTAAGGATTATTGCTTGTATGATCCCAAGAGTCAAGATATTGTTATTAAAGAGATGTTATTTTTTATGAGGTACTTTCATATATTTCTTCTAGCAATCTCCATGACCTTTTGGCTAATAATATTTCTTCTATTGATCCTCCAATGTGTAGAAACCAAAATAACACCAATCCGATTATGTGATGACAACCACTGATCGAATTGACATACATAGACCCTAGGGCAGCCCCCAGAGGTTAAACAGTGGTCCTAACCACTTCCACAACAGTTCTGGAAGGTTAGAGGTCAATTTGGCACCTTTCAGGAACTCTGATCCCTACTCATTCCACCCTGGGATGACTACAAACTAGTATTCGTCCCACCCCAGGATGATTAGTAGCATTCGCTCCAGGGTAGGGTGAATAGCAGGTTTGACGGGCAAAAGGTCAAACCTTGACAAATGGCAGCTCAGATCCACCACTCAACTCCACCTTCAATGCATGGGAGTGTGAGTGAGCATTTTTGAGCTCAAAGAGGCAGTCATAGAGGTAGTCATGGAACCCTTAATCAGGGAGGAATCTTCACCCCCCTGACAAGGCATGATGGCCAAGTGGCGCCTTTGCATGCTCATTCACAAGAGACCCTTAGGTCTATAAAATGGTGAGTCTTCTCACCAAAAAGGAGGACCAGAGCAGGAGTATTTGGAGCAACGAAGTGCTTTCGAATTACATCCTCACCCCTCATTTGTGCTTCTTACATCCTTGATCTCTCTTTTGGAAGGGAGGTTATTGGGTAAACATTGGAAGTGCAATTTGAACCCAAAACCTGAATATTTGGCCACAATACCCAACCCAATTTTTTGACACAATCCCCTAGGAGGTTTTGGACCCATCCCAAGTGGATTGGTGCTGAAACCAAGCCCCAAACGATGGGCGTCCTACCCCCGGGCACCCCCCGCACTGTTGTAGTCCTAATAGCCTCACCCCGGAGTGATTAGAAATATGTAGCATATTTCATTATTTTTCCTTCTAAATTTTATTTTATGTCTTTCATATATGCTGCCATTCAAATTTCATGCTATTCTGATGTGTTTTGACTATGTTTTCATTGCTTTTCGCTTTCAATAACATATAGGGAGCACTTTCGGATACAAGGCGACCGGTGTCGAATCTACAAAATCCAACCTTCTAGGTTGTCTTCAAATACCCCGTTTTTCCTAACCCTAATTTTTTAGGTGTTTTGGAGGCCTCTGTATGGGACATTTAGGAGGTTGATTTATTATGTTTTATGACAGTCCTAATCGTCCCACCCCGGAGTGATTAGAAATCTACAACATATTTCTCAACTATTCCTTTTGCAGTGTGTTCCTAATAGTGTTTACATGCCTCTATCCAAATTTCATTTTATTCTAACATGTTTTGATTACCGTTTTACTTGTTTCATGCATGCATTAACTGGAGGCCTTGTGGATTGCATATTTCCCTCCATCCATAGGTGCTACTAATCCTTTGATATTTCTTTGAATGTAGGATCTCGACACTAGAGGGGCAGCAAGGAACTCCAGATGCATTCACGCAAGCAGCGGTGACGTTTGGCCCGCCCATTTCAAATTTGGGCACGTGAAAGATCTCGAAGGGAAGCATACCATCCATGGTGTAAAAAAGCTATATCTAACGCTCCTAGATCCTAAAAGGGAAGGATACGTATTATAACCTAGTATAAAAAAAAAATTAATAAAAATAAGGGTTACACTTTACATTTGCTTTAAATCTCATTTTAGTTCGTTTGTTTTCCCTTTTTCATGCACTTTAGTCCTTCTTCATTCGTAGGACTTAGCGTTTCGCATGCTTTTGTTTGCACCGCACCCGGTACATCTATGGGCTTCCATATCCTCATGCTTTCAGTGGAAATCATGGTGGGACTCTGTCCCCTGATTTTGGGATCAAATTTTTGATCAAAATTGTGTGTTTTTGCTTTCAGGTGTTAATCCTTCAAACGCTGGACTACTGCTCATGCCACCCTGTGACGAATACAGACTAGAATTCATGCCACCCTGGGATGAATAAGGCATTCATCCCACCCTATGATGAATACATATCTACTATTCATATCATCTCGAGATGATTAGATCCCTGTACAATTTTTAAGCAAAAAATCAGGGGCATCTGGTGTGGGCAAAGAAGAGGTAGGTTGTCTGAACACTGTAATTTTTTGTCTTTGTTTCTGTGATTTTTCTATTTTTTTTATTGCATAGGAAATTTTACTGCATGTTCCTTCTTTTTTTAAGTAAAAATAACCACATACACCATGATATAATCTAAACATCAAGGCGTTGGTCGTAAAACCCCAACACTTGATCAAGACCAACGATGGATTTCATCACTACCTTGGCTTGAAGCTTGCATACATAACCCTGATCGCTACTATTACTAGATATAAATCTTGATGAAAGTTGACCAAGTGTAGCTGGGGTGATTCCTAGTTCATGAGGATAAGTCTTCTATGGTAGGTGTCAAAAATAGGGTGATTCCCCTTTTGTACCGCCTATGTTCCACGTATTGTTCTTCTCTCGTGTACCAATAGTTTCCCTCACATAAGGGCGGGTATATTGAGAGGTTCGGTATAATGGCCTGACAGTGGTATATTGAAGGGGCGACCATTTTGGGAGATATAAGAGCCCTCATATTGCATATACAACAAAATTTTATTTACAAAGCTTTCAAAACAAAAATCAAAACACACTAAACCAGATCTAGGGCACACCTTTAATCTATAAATGAGATAATCACTTCTTTTTTTGTGTGGCTCCTATTTTTTTAGTGTAGCATAAAAAAAAATTGTAAATAAGATAAGACCTACATATCTTGTAGAGAGACACCATCATGGTGTACACCCGCAGCCAAGCCCAATCATGGGCAAAAGTTGCAAAAAGTGTACAATGGGGCACAAGTCACCTCTGCTATAGCCCCAAGGACTTGGTCATACCACCTTGGTGGCCTGACCCACAAAATATTCCACATCATACCATGACGTAACAGGACTATAGAGGCACCCCTTCGATGGGCACTTCCATTCAACATAGATCCTTTCAAGAGGAGTCCATACATGTGGCACTCACCATAGACAGGAGGGCTCCCTTAGATGCTCGTTATGAGTGGCCACCGCACAATGAAGTGCTATAACAACATAGGGTCCATAATGAGGGGCCACATGATTACATCATCCCTCCTCTACCCCTTATTACTGTAAAAAACAATAAGCCAAATCCAGAGCACAAGGCTCTTTAGACAGGGTGAGCCAACTCTACCCACCCCTCTCACATATATGAAAGGGAGCATGAGGAAGACCATTGTATTCCTTAAGAGCAATACACAGCACAGGAACAATGCACTTCCACACCTGCTATTTATCAGGATCACCTACTGAGGCCAGATCCTTGGGTGAATGTCGCTAACCTCGATAGAGGGGAGTGACCTATAGAGATCTCGGATCACCACGACCGAGATAGATGTGTAGGGGAGGCATCTAGGCCTCCCAGACTCAAGATGATAGAAAAAATTGACTTAGCATTTTCCAAACATACCACCTACCGAGCACAAATCATGCAGCTTGAGCAAGATCAACAATAGTTAGAGCACTTGTATCACCTTAGCAAAGAGCGCATTTGGTGTCAGACAAATGAGTTGCTCCAGAACACTGTGCTTGAGAGGGTCCCAACCCCTCGCATGCATAGGACATAGTTGTATGAGAGGCACAACCCCTTGGTGTGAGACAGGTCTCCACGACCTTATCAAATTTTACCTCCTAGACCTAAGCGGGATACCACCCCTAGAGCCAATGATGGGCACCCTTCGTGGGCACCCACCCAGGTTTATAGGTCACACCCAGGAACTCCTCAAGAATCCTATAAGGAATTAGATCAAGAAGAAGAATAGGCTGAAATGCCCTACCAATGCAAGGGGGGTGCTATCCAGCTACCCCTCTATAGGCCTCAAGTTCCCCGTAACCTGCAACGGGAACAAACCAAGGAGGAAGAGATCAAATCCTCTGATGCATACAAAGCGATGCTAGAGAATTTGGATCCTATGGAGACCAAGACTTCTGGGCCCAAAAATCCCACTTTACGCCAGCTTCGTAGTCACCCTGAGCATCCTTCAGTACCTGCATCCTTCAGTGGTTGCGACAGACAACTCTTTTTGGACAGGCTTTGGCTGCAAAACTTTATTGGAGATGGTGTACCTCTCAAGATCAGATTTGGGCTAAAATATTATCTTGTAAATACTTGAGAGATATTTCTGAGGCTAAAATACCTAGAGTCAGCTTGGTTAGGAAAGGTTTAGTTATCTGGGACACTCTGAAAAGAGGAGCTAATTTAATCAAGCGGTGGTTTGTTCTAGATTTGCAATCGGGGATCAAATGCTCTTTTTTGGGAGGATTCTTGGGATGGCCACCCTCCTATCTTGAATCAATATCCTAGGTTACATTCCATAAGCATTTTTTTATTGGAAGCAGGCTAGTCTCGTATGGAGGACTTTAAAAAAATTTAGTCTTTTAGAAATATGGAGATGTACAGGTGGAAAGATCCGCAATAATGGCCCCAAGGGGGACTAGCCAAGGACAAAGAGGTGCTTGCTCTTATTCTTATGGGAGACCTTGTTATTCATTGAGGGGTAAAGATATTCTGGCTTGGAATCCTGATCCTAAGGGAACCTACTTGATAGCCAATGGTTATCAGGTTCTTGATAAGCAAAAGTATGGGAGTCTTCCTATCACTTGGTGGAAAAAGGTGTGGAAAAAATTTACCTGACCAAAATGTAACTTCTTTCTCTGGTTGGTAGCTCGTAATAAATGCCTCACTTGGGATAATGTGAGGAAGAGGGAATTTCATGGTCCCTCTTTATGTGTCCTTTGCAGTAAGAATGAGGATGACTCTTCTCATTTATTTTTTCAATGCTCCTTTGCTAGAGACATTTGGCACCGTTGGTGGAGCACCTGGAACCATCCATGTTTTCATGTTCTATCCCTAGTGGAGTTTTGGAGTAGTCTGGGTAGACCTTCGGCCAAGGCCCCCTTTCTTCGGGTGTATTGGAATTTGGGCCCTTCTTGCATCATCTAGAAAATTTGGCTCGAATGAAACCGGTGCATATTTCAGGGCAGTTATTTGGTTGTTCAACAGATCTGGCAAAGGATCCTGTATATGGTTTAGGAAACCATCCATAGCAAATGTGATGTGGACCCTCTTTTGGATTCTATGGAGGAGAAGGTACAACAAGACCTTGGTCTCTTTGGGGATGGTGTGAACTCTTCTAGCCCTAGTAGGGATCCTCATCTTAGCAAG
The DNA here is from genome assembly GCA_028583015.1 of Wollemia nobilis. NCBI lineage: Eukaryota > Viridiplantae > Streptophyta > Pinopsida > Araucariales > Araucariaceae > Wollemia > Wollemia nobilis. Next base: position 10,710,785 of record JAQPPZ010006638.1, read on the forward strand.
AAGATTAGGAGAGATGGTAGGTGGAAGCCACCCCCTAGAGGATTTTTAAAAATTAATACTGATGGATTATCCAGGGGTAATCCTGGACATGCTGGCATTGGCGGTGTTGGGAGAGATTCTATTGGTGGTGTCATTTTTTTCTTTTCCATTTATAAAGGTGTTCACTCCAAAAAGTTTATGGAAGCTCTTGCAATTCTTGAGGCCTTGTGGAGGGGGTTTTCTCTTGCCTGGCATAGTATTATATGTGAGTCTAACTCTCAAATTGTGGTTAATATTTTAAACAGTAAAAGGGTGGAGGAAGTTAATTGGCAATTGGCCTCTCTAGCCGTTTAGATTATTAGAATGAGTGAAGAGTTCAAATTTATATCCTTTGTGCACATTCCAAGGGAATGGAATGTGGTTGCTGATTTCCTGGCCAAAAGGGCTTCTGAGCTGCTGGATCCTTGGAGTATCGATAATTGGGAGAGTATCCCATCTGGGGACTCTCAATGCCTGTGGGAGTTGATCCACAAGAATGTATAGACTTAATGTGGTTTATTCTTGTTGTCTTTTCTGGGTGTCATTCTAGTCTAGTGGTTTTAGCCTGTTTGGTTATTTATTTGAGTCCTATTTGGAAGCTCAGTTGTACTCTGTAACCCAGACTTTTATCAATAAATTTTTACCCCTTTATTTAAAAAAAAGGGAATGAGAGGAAGAATTAGTTAGAGTTAATTTAAAATTTATAGGTTTAGTTTGTTGTTGGTGCGTGCGGGTCAAAGTAGGGAGTGGGATGAAGGAATATATGTGCCCTTGGCTCATGTCAAGATATTCTATCCATTTTCATAAAATACAAATTGGTGACAAAAACACCACTAGCATTTTTGTTCTGAAGTGGTAGTTTTGACCAACAGTCAATTTGACCTATCGAGACTTGTTTTTACCAGATTTTACAAAAATGCCAATGGTGTTTTTGTCATGGTGTGGAATTTTTGTTAGGGTTTTAAAATGATGCTAAAATTTGATTTTTTAGGATTTTACAAAAATGCCAATTGCTTACAAAAATATCAGTGGCATTTTTTTCATGGGGTGGCATTTTTGTTAGAGGTTGGAAATGATGCCCAATTTTTTGGGTTAGGGTTGATTTGCTATTTTTTTATGTTGATGACTTGCTCAGTATCTTTTTCTTGTTTGGTGTTTCAAAATTAGGTGTATATTAAATAATATATAAACTATAAAAAATTAAACAACAATGTAGGGGAAACAACAATGCAAGAAAACAAGGAACTATTCCTAAAACGATTCTTTATTTCAATGAAGAATAAATCTAATTTGTAAAAAAATAAATCTTTTTTTCTTTTCAAGCAAAGGGTCCAAAGGAATGCACAAACAATATTAGCCTAGATGCAAACTATATGTTTTTCTTTGTTGATGCCTAGAAATGAAACCAAATACCTTCTTTTTCTTGTGATCTAAATCTATAAAATAAGTGAACAAGAAGAGAACATAGACAGACAACAAACAACCTAAAAGATCTATTAGAAAACTTACTTGATCTCGAGGTTGATCCTAGCTAAATTTGCACCCCATAATTTCTAATAGCTTCAAAACCTACAAAACAACTTCAAAAACCTTTGAAAAATTAATCAATGTTTGGGGGCTTACTTAGGTTGCTATGTGACTAAGCTAGGATGCACAATAGTCAAGCTGCCTTGGTCCTTTTAGCTGACCATTCAAAATGAAAATGATTATTGACCTTTGGAACAATCAAAACAAGATATAACAAACATAAAGTAGTGGAAACAAATGCAAATAGAAGGAATATGACACAAATGAAGTATGCAAGAAGTGAGCTAAGGTTTTTGGGAGCAAAAATTTACACTCAATCCCAAGTAACCAGATTTGTGCCTCGTAAGGGGTAAGCAAAAATTTGGCTCACCAAATTTACACCTTGTACAAATGGGGCATAAATTTGTGACAAAGCTTTTTCTAGTCTACAAAATACAAGAAATGTAATGCAAAACTAAATATTAATGAGCAAAAGATATTAATAACATAAGGAAAATCTAACTAGCCTAAGGTGCAAGCAACAGAATAATGAAAGAGTGAAGGAAACAACCAAAAATGGTAGACATCTCCTTGCACAAGATCTATCATCAAGGATCCTCCACTTGCTCATCAAAAGTAGTTAAACACAAAAAGCATAACAATAGAGCAAAGATTGATAACTATAATGAGTGTGAATATTGTGGATGGTTTTTATCAAAAAGAACATGGAGATAACTTCTTAGAACATAGGATGAAAAGGGATTCAAATCCTTCTATTTATAGGAGGTTTGGAGGGCTTCTAGGTGGGAAACATTATGGGAAGAATACCTATAATAGTAGTATCATGCCTGGTCTCCAAAGGTTAGTGGATTGGTAAATTTTGATACTTACTAAGAAGAGACCAAAGGTAGTAGTCTGGACCATGCTAATTCGATGATAGTTGGATTAATCCTGACTAATTGGTGGTTCCCCTTACATCGGGTTAAACAACAATGAGTTGGTATAGGGGTTATAAGGGGTAACCCCAAGATTTGAATCTTACATTGGGTTAAACAACAACAAGTTGGTGTAGGGGTTATAAGGGGTAACCCCAAGAATTGAACCTTGCCTGGTAGTAGAAAAATATTGTAGATGTAATCAATTCTCCTATGTATCAAAGAAAAAATAGTATCAAGGTCTCAAAACTAGAATTTTTAGATAAGAACATATATTATTTTTAATTATAATACTTGGCATATAAAAAATTATAACAAATTTTTTTTTTTTATTATTTGAAAATATTATATAATAATATATATTTTTATTACAAATAGAACAAAAAAATTATAGTAGTTTTTTTATTTATTATTTCTAATTAGTTATATGGAATTAAAGCAATTATTATTTATATTATTGGCACCATAATAGCTTGACAATTATGTATGTTTCACTTGAAAAAAATGTAATTTAATTTGTTGACCTCGTGACATTTGGTTATAGTAATCTATTTTATTATCATATATATATATATTTATTTATTTATTTATTTAAATAGACTTAATTATTATTTCATTAAATTTAGGCTTATTATTAAGATTTAGACTATAATAATGTAAATTTTGGATTTTATTTTTAGATTTTTGAATTTTAAAAATAATATTTTAATTGTTTGAATTTTAGCTTTGTATATCATTAGATTGATTTTAAATTATGTGATTATTGATTTGAATTGTATTAATATTAATTAATTGTGTTCAATTTTTTCCAATTGGATCTCAAAAAATTTAATTATAGTCTCAGCATCAACACTTCATTAAATTTTGAGTAATTTATTATCCAAAGTAGATTTTTCATAAAAAAAAAGTAAAATTTAATAAGTATATTATTCAAATAGGTTATATTATGTGAGTGGGAACGATGCAACGATTAGGGCTTTATGGCTTTGGCCTCTCTTTGGGAGGTCCAAGGTTCCAAACATGACGATTTTGTACAATTATGTGTGGTTGAAGCTTTGGTTATCATGTACATCATAGGGAATCACTTATTCTGACATGACGGTGCATTGTGTGTTAACAATTGTGGTTCAAGTTTTGGTTCTTGTGAACATCATAGAGAATTACTCGTTCTAACATGATGGTGCATTATGTGTTAAAAAAACTAGGATATATTAAATTTTATCAGTATTTAATTTAAAGCTTAATAAGTTTGTTTGACTATATAGATTTGAAACATAAGCCACTGCCTAAAAGCATTATAACATCATTATTGGAATGAGAATATAAAAATATAGCACTTGGTAATAGTTTTGCATGGTGCTTTAGTTCATGTTGACATGTCATTCATTGATTTTAGCTTGATGCCAACTCAATATTATTTGTCCTCAAACTTCATTTTTTTATTGAGGTTAGTGTGAAAAAACCCTGCGTCTAACACTCAAGACTGGGCATGTCCATTCCAACTATGACCTTGAACCCCATTTATTATTAATGATATTAGGTTATATATGCATGGATAAACTAAAAAGTATTTTACTATCACAAAAGCAATATATGTCTAACAAAAATAATGTTAACATAATGCTACAATGATGCAAAAATTATTATATCTCAAAGTAAAGCAACACCAATCTAATGTCAATGTATACCTTGATCAATCAATGGAAACATAACATGATATGACAAGTTCAATATCTAATTCATCCTTGTGGGATGTCTTAAGGTATAAACCATGCATGTTTATTTTTCAAAATAATTTATTTGGCACAATGTTATGTGTTTAGTGTATGCTTCCTCCTAAAGATATGTCATGATACATGAATCTTTATGTGACTATGCTATCATAGCTCTCTTCAAAATCAAGACCAATTCTTATACTTTTTAAATTAGTTAGTTTTTAGTTTGGAAAACCAAGTGAATTAAGGAATCACCGCGTGATAGGTATAAGGTTTAATATAAGTTTAGAACTAAAATTTTTGCACCCCTTTATTCCAGGCTAAAGGATCCATGCCTAAAAGTGGGAGGGAAAATGAAATATTTGCATCTTGGACGAGAAGTGCTTGAGTTGCACTCTCCTTGGTGTTTGTCGATGAATGGGGTGACGTTTACTATGAAATACTTATGGTGGTTTCCACACCTAGGTAAAGTGGGTGTTTGATGAATTATTTTGAGTTACACACACCTATGGTTTGTCCAAAATGCAACTAACCTAACTATATCTACTTCAATTTTAAATGAAAACAAAGTATACAGATCTAGCTATATTTTTGTACAAATTTTGACTAAGATGAAATGGTTTTGCAAAAATCAAGAGATGAATATCTATGCTAACATGTTTTTCTCATTTCTGTGTTTTGTATTTTGTATTTTGACTAGTATGAAAAAATGCGGTAAAGTATGTTTTTGGTGTTTTATTTTTTTTCTGATTAAATGCAAATGCCTATAAGATAGAGGTGTATAAATTTGAAGTATGACAAAACAAGTTTAGACACTTACCTGATCCAAATGTTTTCTTTCAGATGAATTTGGGTTGACAGAATGAATTTGGATGTCTGTAGGATGAATTCGTACATCCAAATTCATTAGACAAATTTGGGTTAGCCAAATATATCAAAAACCTACAATTTCAAAATACAACACTAAAATTTGAAATTAGAGATGGGGGATCTACATAGGTCACAATAGATTATCATCTATAATAGTCAAATCCCCTCGGTTCGTTTTGCAAACCATAAATAAAGTAAAGGATCAATTGATCTAATGCAAAATATGAAATATTAAATGTAGTAAATACAGTAGCAAAAATAATACGTAATGAAGTACTAAAAGCATATAAGAAAGTACAATGTAAATCTAAATCAAACTAGTAATATAACTATCATAATCTTACCCTCAATATGAAATTGGTATGATTTCGGATGCTATGCATGATTTCGGATGCTATGCATGATTTTAGACATTATGTATAATTTTAGGTGACCCAAATTTATAAAAATAATGCAAGAAATCAAATTGCAGCTAAGTATAAACTAGATCTAAGTATGCAGTATGTGTCATCATGTCTGTGGCCTTCTGGAACGGTGATCAAAAGGTTGAAATATTCACCGCAACATGCAACAAAGCTCCTAAATCTCCTTCAAGAAATATTTCCTGCAAATTATAACCATTAGTTCATTTAGAGGGGATATAGGGATTTAAATGCTTAATGCAGGTTGAGGAATCAAGGAGGTAGGCAAGAATAGGCCAAGTTGTTAAACCAATTTGGGTTTGTGCTCGAATTGGACAAATTTGGATCAGCTAAATTTGTTTGGAATTTGGATTCGACGATATTAGGTTCAAAATCCCAATAAAGTGCATATATTAGATGCACATGGGATTTGGACGAGTTTGGGTCAATCAAAATATTTGGATAGGTCTGATTTCATTGGGCTTGCCCAAATTTTTTGAAAAGAGGGTAAATTAAATCATTTTTAATTTTCTTAGCACAAAAATTGAGGCAAGGGTATTTAAGGGTAAATTTCACGTTGTTAGGATAATCAACATGTTTTACTTGAAAAAAATAAATTTTGAGGTGTGTCAAAATTCCATGGCTACATTTTGGCCCCTCTTTGGCACATTTATGAACAATAAATGCATTAAAAAAAGATATAGCAAAAATGAGTGCCTTGTTGCAAAAAATTAAAATTTATTCAATTTTTATTTTTATGTTTATTTTTTAGGGTACCCCCTTTAAGTTTTGTAAAAATTTGAAATTTATTGCGAAACTCAAAATTTTAAGCAAAAAAGGGGTAAAAATGTGATATAAAATAGAAATTAGGTCAAAACCCTGATTCATTTTTACCTTCACTATCTAAGAAACTGAGCTGAGGAATGATAGAACTGGTGGAAGTATGTGGGTAAGTGATTTTATCACCTCTTATTTAGAATTTTTTGGTTAATTTTAGGATTTTTTAAATTTTTAGATGTGGCCTACTGTCGTGCGGCCACAGTGATGAATTCAGATTATTTCGACAAATTCAGACGTTCAAATTCATTAGAAAATGCATCCTAATTCATGAATTTAGATGCATTTTGATGAATTTGTACACTCAATTTTATTTGTGATAGGTCCGAATTTGCAAATTTGGATGTCCAAATTCATTTTTGAAACGTCTAAATTTGTACTTTAAGTCTGAATTTACTTTTTAAGTTCAAATTTATCAATTAGAACTAAGTTTACAATGTATGCTTTATTATTTTGATATTTTTACAGTTTTATAACTAATTTGCTTTTATTTTTGACTTTGTAGGGAGGATCACTTAAGGATCATGAGTGATGACACATAGGGTTTGAGAATCATGTTCTAGCTCTTATCGTAGATGAGAGAGATACTTTTATAGTGGTGGTACTAAACCACATGGCTGAGATGCCATGTATAGATGTAGATTACAGTTTTCTTACAGCTTTAGCAGAGTAGTGGTACCTGAGATCATCAATGTTTTGTCTACCTATAGGGGATATGGCCCCTACTCTAGAGGATGTGTGAAGGATCCTTATAGTACCGATTAAATGGCATTTTGTGTATCAGTCATTGGCCCAAGGTTAGGCCATGCAGGGATTGATAGGAGACCCATCATTTTATATTGAGGAAATTGAAGTTAGCATAGAGGTATTAGCAATGGTAGATAGGATGCCTTGCATAACATTAGTGTTGGCAAAGATAGTTGTATGGCTACTAGTGTGTCATCAGAGTGGCTAACACTTGCCATGGGGGTTGGTAGAGGTTGTAGTAGATATGTGAGATACTAGCATGTACTTTACCTGGGGATCCTATATTTTGTGTCGCTTATACAGGACCTTGTTTAGGGTCATGTTTAATAAGGGTACAAACTTGGAGCTTATGGCCTTTATACAGATATGGTGCTAGGAGCACATTACCATGAGGAGACTAGTGTGGTTTCTTCATTAGGGTGTAGAGGATGGATGACCTATGATATTTCATTAGGGTCCTATAGTTAATCAAGGTAGGAGTAGGAGTGGCCTAGAGGAGGTCAGACGGGTGATTGATGACTTGACCATGCTGTAGATTTTTTGGAGACCCTGGTGAGGGCACCGCATGTGGAAAGATGATAGAGAGGATTTATCTCACATGAGGTGAGTATAATGGCTATGTATGGAGATATGAGAGATAAAGCTTCACTAATTATATTGGGTGCTTCATCATTTTGGAATGGTTCAGGTGATTCTTGAGATCCATGATTTCATATTCTCATGGGTAGTTCAATATTTGATGACCACTAGTGGGGAACCAGATCTCAATAGATTTGTAGAGGTGGATGAGGATGATGTAGTGGTTACCCTTGTAGAGGGAGACAATTCAGGAGTTGTGGATGGATATTCTACCTGGTATACTAGCAACTATCCTATGAGGATCACTTGAGAGAGAGGTATAGCTAGTCAGGTACACCAATAATTTTAGGAGGTATCAATATGATGCTTTGCTAGATAGTATGAGTAACAAAGTCCATCGAGGAGAGAAGGGCCTTAGATGAGATGAGTGAGATAGCCACAAATATCCTCTCAGAGAGATAGGGCTCTTTAGATTGGCGGAGAGAGTGGGCAACAACAATGGGTAGGAGATTCTCAATAGGATCTATCTCTACTAGAGCAGACTGTGCTATCTTCACAACAAGATATCCGTACTGCTCCAAGATGAGGTTCACCTAGAAAAGGTATTGTCATATATGTGGAAGAGTCAAGTAGTTTAGGAGAGGTAGCTACTCTATGGGTAGAGAATGATGGTCTGAGGAGTCAAATCACCATTCAAGTGAGTCATATCTAGTCATTGGAGGGACAGCTCTCATAGACACAAACTTTCTTGGGCCAGGCTCAAGCTCAGTTGGCTCGGATGCAGGGACATGAGTCATCACACTAGATATAATCACAGTCCCATCAGATAGGGAGCGTGGCTTTAGGTCAGTCCTTAGGAAGAAATACAATAGTGGCAGAGCTAGTCACGACATCACAGTGGATATCTTTCTATCAAAAATTTTACTATCAACTAGTTTCGAAGGGTCAGAGGGCTCCATTACCCCTAGAGTTTGCTCCTTCGAGTCGTTATAGGTCAATATCTAGGTCAGTGCTTGGGGCTACTCCATTCCAGGAGCCCATACCACCTCTAGGTGATGATGCCTAGAGTTCTAGGGGTTCTAGGGGATGATATACGAGGTTATATTTTGTGGTATACCCTCTAGTGACTAAGTATACCTATTTTATGACTGTGGTATACCAGTCATATTTTTGTACACTATGTATTTTTGATGATATATATATATATATATATATATATATATATATATAGACATATGACTATTATTGTTCTGTTTTTTATATTTTTATTTTGATGTGTATGTGTAATGGAAAATATGATTTTTTTTGGATGATCTACATAATCATGGTTTTAGTCATGTTTGATTGATAATTTTCTTTCATCATGCTTAATCAATATATGAGAAAAGTAAAGTTTGATTTAATGAAATTGATATTTTGTAATGTAATGTGATTGGATTGTTTTGTAGAGAAATAAAGTATTTTAAAAATGAACCCTATTTATTTTGATCAATTAACAATATATCTCGAGGATGTCTTCTTGTATATGACTGTCTATGGAGGTTGCCCCTCATGTTGGTTGTTAAGCGGATCCTATATGAGATTTTACCATATTGTTAAAATCAAATGGTTGTGGTCAACAAAATAATTTAAAATTTTGTTGATTAAGAAGTGATGAGTTGATGAAAAGTATTTTATGATTTTTAAGATTAATTCTGAATTAATATTAAAGGAAATAATATGAAGGTGACTAAACGTGAAAAAATGAGTAGAGGACTTGCACTAGATATAAGATTCATAGTGTGAAGTAAATAGAAAAAATTTATTAGGGTTGTCTCATGCCATCATCATGAATTCAATATGTAGTTGTATGAGAAAGTGATTATGTATGATCAAATGCAAGTTTTAATTAATGATAAGAAATCATGCAATATAGTAAAATGGAAGCATTTATGCTAAATGATAGGTATGAAAATGCAATATCAACTATTTTTAGGACCAATTGCATATGCTAGCAATCATACAAATTCATGATGAAATAATGATATTTTCTAATCAACATTCAAGGAGAATTGTATTTATTTCTAGGATGAACTCAAATTTATAAAGAACTAGTGCATGATTTATGTATTCATTTTTCATATTGACCTTAACTATGATACAAAATCTCTCAAGGATCAAATATGTGTTCTTATGAAGTTTATTTACCAGTTTTGAGTAAGTTAATGATGCAAACCAAATTTAAGAACCAATGTGTGTTCAAAATATGGATTCATTTACCATGATATTTGTACTCAGTTGGACTTAACTACTATGTAATACAAGCTACCAAAAGCTAGCTGGTCCACGAGCTGACATTGGTATGTACAAAAGAAGGTCACTAATATTACAGACGTGTTGCCACGCGTAAGACTACCCTATTGCCAAGAGGGATTCATTTAATCCATTATTGTAATAGGGATCACCCCATGGTGTTCAAATAACTAAGGAATTCCAGGGATTCAATGTCATTATCACCTTCTTTTATTTTGATTGCTTTGAGTAGGGATTATTATTCATTTTTTGTTTTGAACAAGGAGATTTTATTTACTTTGTAATAAAAATATTTTTCTCTTTTTCTTTCTTATTTTGTTTATTTTTTTTTTGCATTTTCTTTTTTGGGGTACTTGCTCGTTTTGTAGAGAAGTAAGGGATTTTATTCGGGTAGGGGGATCTTGTCCTTTTTCCAATTCCTAGCACTCTAGACCATGCACATAATAGGATAGCAAGAGAAACCTTTCATATATAAAATGTAGGTTGTTTTTTCGCAAGACAAACATGAAATTATCCTATATTTCATTTTCTTTGTTTAAACAAAAACAATAAAGAACAAATATTTTGCATAATAAAACTAAAATAGTCAATCATTTCATCCATAAGCAATATTACAAAATATAAGTCCATCAAGCTAAAAAATCTACTAAAGGTGGATCATGACAAATGAAGTGAAAATCCAATCATCATTTGTAGCCAAGAGTAGATGAAGTGAAGCGTTTATTTAGGAGAGAAAGAAAATTTTTGAGTTGCATCAAAAGAATTCTAATGTTGAAATAAACATTGAAGAGGAGATTAGCTAAAAGCCAAGCAAGGAAATTGTCATAATTCGAGCAACAAGAAGCTAAAATTATTTGAGCATTCAAAATGTGAAATGGTTCTTTAAGTCAAATATTTAAGCTTCATCTAATTCATTCAAACACCAAATATGACACATTGAGTAATGAAGGTGAAGGATAGAAGTTTGTAACATCTATTTTGCATGATTTTTAATATCCCCCATGCAAGGTCTTGTCAACAAACTCTCACATGCTTGAGGCAAGAAGGAGAGCAAAACCATTTCTAAAATTTGCAATGGAATTTTACAGTGCCTAATATGTCAAGTAGCCCCACTCTTCAATAAGGTATTAGGGTTTGATTTATTGAAAGTTTGATATTTCTAAGGTTAAGGAGTGATAAGGTATTTAAATTTTAATTTTTAATATTTCTAAGGTTTAATAAGCTTAAAGGAGTAATAAGGACTTTATTAAAAGGATTAATACCTTAGTTATATTTTAAATGTTTTGAAGCATTTATTTATTTATGTTTATTAGTTGGAGTATTATTCTTTCCTTTTAGTGAGATTATTTTGGTGTTTATGCACATCCTTCATATTGATTTATGTTCTTTCTATGAGTTATCCCATTTTTGGGTAATGTATTTATTTTATTATATTTGAAAAGTATTGTGAAATTATTAAAATATTTAAGAAATAATGAAGAAACAATATTCTAAAGCCATTAAATTGATAAAAGAATAAAATTATTGCTTTAATATTAAACCATATAGAAGTATTACTCTTCTTTCCAAAGGATAGTACACTATTTTATAGTCCTCCCATGAATATACATATTACAATTAATGAATTGTCATTGAATTTGAAATTAATACTTTGAGGTCCTTTAAATATTTATATCATAGAGTTACTATGTTTGGAGCATGTGCTTAATGTTTCTCTTTTTATGGAAAATATCATCAACCTAATTACGTCTTACTTTTATCACCTATCCATTCTATCTATGATTGTTTCATATTGTTGTAATACTTCTTGAAGCTCACATAATAGAAATCATTAAAAAGTATTTCATCTTCTAAATATTTTTAAATACTTCCTTAATTTATCACTACCTGGTTTCTCTTCATGTCTTAAAATAAATTTAGAAATATAATAATATACTAGTTCTAACTCTCTTTTTTCGGTCCATATTTTTATCGTAATTATTCCATGATATGATTTTTGCCATCATTTTTTATTATTTATGAGAGTAACCCTATGTTTACTAAAACTTGTAATTTTTTCCCAAATCTATATTCCTTTGAGCTTCTTTTTTTTCCTTGTCTTGAGGGTCTTCTTGTTCTTTTTCCTTTTCCACCAATACTTTCATCCTCATTAGTCTCTTCCATTTAACTTTATCATGTAAATTTGTATTACCCTAGAGAACTTAAAGTGAAAGACATAATATTAGAAGTACATCATTTTTATGCTACATAGAAAACCTTAAAATATAAAGGACAATGCATAATTTCCAACCTCATTTTTAACTATGTTTTCTTTAAGGACCTCAATTCCAATGGAATACTATTAGAATGCTTTCTTTTTTGGTTGCAAAGAGATGATTTTTTAATATTTGAGAAAATTAGAGATGATTTAACTAAGATCAAACTTAACCTATGTCATATTTTAAAATATCCATGAAAAATTATCCAAGTATACATAACATGTTTTTGAACCTTAATAGTTGGTGCCTTTTCCATGGAATCCACTAAATTATATTACTTATTTTCTTCAAACCCTTTTTATTTATAAATTGATATGGAAGTTCAAAATTATATCCTACATTAAAAGTTTTCTCAAGAGTTTTGTCTTTAAAACAAGTCTCACTCCATTGTCTTATAGCCCATCCCTAATCCTAAAACATGGCTTGCCATGTATTATTTTATCCTTGACTTGTAAATTAAAGAAGATGATGAAAAGTTCATTTTAAAAGAAAAGTCATTCAATAATTTAAACTGTTGTATTTAATCCACCATTGAATCTCCAAATAAATATATATATATATAGCATGTATTGAACATATGTTAATGCTATGCTTTTAAGATTAATTATATCATGTTCAATCATTTCATTTTTTTTTTAATAATAATTTATGATGTATCATATGACATTTGCATATAGATGCTAAACATGTATTCTTTCTTTTGTTCTTGATAGAAAAATATTAGTTTCTCTATATATAAAATTCTTACTTTCATAGAAGATCCTTTAAATAGTATTTCTTCCTTGTGACTTAACATTTCTTGGTAAGAATGGTTTATTCTTTGCATTTTTCCTAGCATCTAGACAAGACTTACACCTTACTCATAATCACATTGTATGTATATGTATTTTTTTTATTTATTATTATTATTATTAAAAAAAATGATGAAGATATATAACCTAAGAGACTTTAAGAATGAAGACTTTAAAACCAACCCTGAATAAAAATCTAAAATTTGAATACTAATGTATATCACGCTTTAGAAACTCTTGTTAAAATCCTCCATAACACATAAAAAACTACTTTGCGTTTATGAGAGACAACTTGAGGTTCTTTGTGGCAACGAAGGCATACGACAAGTAACCGACTTTAATTTATTGCATATTTTGTCTAGCCCATAGTGGTGCTAGAATGTTAAGAGATGAAAGAAAGGGTCTCTCATGTATTATTGTCATCACAGATTAATAGATATAAAGCAGAAAGTGTGGATAATTCTAAGGGCAAAACACAATTTTGTAGTCCGTGGTACCAGAGGCGCAAGTGAAAGTGCTGGTAGCGTCGTCCTTGGCATAGCTATAGGCCTGGGGACACTGATTCTTAAAAAACTCCGAATAGTTAGTTGGTGAGCAGTTGTTGAGATATGAACCAGTGCAGCAATACTGATCAGTTTTAAACTTGGAGCAGGCACTGTCGCATCCATCCGTTACTTTCAGTTCCGAAGGACAAACAGCATTGATGTCGCTTTTGCAAGAAGTAGTTTCGCAATTCCCGTTTGTAGGAGCGAAGGAAAGAGGAATATTGAAGCCATCTACGAGAGAGATGTCGTAAAAGTCAAGGTTCTGGTATTGGTTCAGGGCGTACTCGGCCAGCGTGGCAGGAACGCTGCCATACGCTGTGCAGGCCAGTACTCCACCGCAGTCTCCTGTTTGGCAGCTCCCTTTCCCGCTTGCATCGAAGGAGCAGCTGGTGCGACCCCAGAATCTCCCTCCCGTTGTCCCCTCTGGCACATCCACCGACCACGACTCCCCATTCGCCAGCTGCTTCCCTCCTCCCACGGGGCTTCCTGCTGCCCATACTGTATAACTACACTGGTTCACGATGTTAAAATTAGCTGCCCCTACCTCTGCACCCAACACATTGTGTCTCGTTACAATAAACGATGGTAATCCATTTGCTTTTCATTAAATTGTAAATAACAACGGTCCTGTGGGTATAGATGAATTGAACTCGTATTGCCAAAAAATTGCATGTAGACCGAGAGGTATTAAACGAGCGGTGAGTAGATCTACGTTGTATAGAGTTTAACAGTTTCATTCTTTTCAATATTCAATAATGCTTCTATTAGTCTCTAATCAGGTAACCGTCCATGACATCTCTATATATATATATATGTAAAAGAAGAATATAGAGTTAAGTTACCTTTTACACAGACACACAAGAGTCCAGCAAGAAGCAGTGGCCAAAGAAATGACGTTCTTCCGATTTCCATTGCCATCTTATATTCTATGTAGATAGATTGCAGTTATAAAGGTATGATAGATATGTAAGAGGAGGAGGACTTATATAGAGGAAGAGCTCCGCCAGTTATGCCCACGGCAGAGACTTTTTCTAGAGCCGTCTACGCCACGGCAGCCAGCTGTGTCTTTTGACGCTTGTATTGTAATGGCTCAAGCCTCACATACTCATTTGTTTTCTTAGTGTTTGGTTTAACATCCATAGCAGACAATTTTGCAGTCGTCTCCCTTTTTAAATTTTGAAATTGGCCGGCTCTACCGGTATAACACGCAATTTGAGATTAGCATTATAGATAGCGAATATTGAGCTATAAAACTAAAATAATTGCAGCCGATGTTGTAAGTTCAACCACGTCGCTACATCAGTGACAATAATATTTGATTTTGGTAATGCAATTGTTTTTTATTAGATTAAAATATAAATAATCATATTGGGAAAAGTTTTTATCGTCCACTCTTGAATATGTGATAGTCTTATAGAGAAAAACGCAGGTCAAAAGGAAATATGAAATGCATGCGGCTGCTATTCTTTCGCAATGGAACAAAGAACGGTCTGCATCAAGCTACCTATTTTGTTGAAAATTCGATCATCTAGAACTTATCTCAAACAATAAACTTTGATGCATGCCCATTTTTTCTTTTTCTCTTTGGTTACAGGGGTAGGAAATGATAAAAAACGAAAAAGGGAATTGGAAGGAGAACACGGTGTAAATAAACTTCAAAATGAAATTGCAAGGAGAAGATGCTGTAAATGTGCTTCGTATTTCGTGATAAGTAGTTTGACATCCAAAATATATTTTTATATGAGATAATGTTTGATGAGCCATTTTCCATATCTCAAGGGATAGTCAGTTTGAACTTTGACCTGCAGCGTCTGAATATTTGATCCCGTTCAGTACACGGTATAGAATGGTAACAAGGCGTGTTTAAAGGCATGTTTTTGGTTAAGATTTTGGTTTTCTTGGAAGATCAAGGTTCAAACCACTGTAAAGTGTGTATTAAGACGTAGACCTAAATTCAAACCACTATGTGTAAGTATGTTAAGACGTGTGTTTTCGTGTGTAAGTATGTTAAGACGTGTGTTTTCGTGTCAAATCTCATAGCATGAGAGTTTGCAAAATGTGTCCTTCGGTTAACGATAGAGGCTAAATGCAATTTGACAAGTCCTGCCACTTCAGGGTTGAACTTTGACGGGAATCCTGCCCGTTACCTAAAAGTCAAAGAACGGTATAAAAATTTACATGAATAATCTTCATGTAATATAATATAACGTTTCGAGAGAGATTTTCATTAACTTTACACAGTTATCTTTATATTTCTACACAGAACAGACAAAATTGACGGCAATAAATGCGCAATGTGCATTACGTTTAAAACCAGAACATTCAAATTCCACGTCAAATCCCAACCGAGGGTCCTCGCGTCGTTTTCACATTGCAGTACGAATTTCTTTGCAATCAACTATCTTAACCAAAAGGAAGTAATGGGTTGCCACCACTTGAAGTGTGGCTGTTCTTTCGACGAAATAATTGTTCCCCAATTTTCAATTTTATTTTCAGGGTTGCTATCTATGCGTATATACAATGCCATGTGTTGGACAACTTGCATGACTAATATATGAATGGTGTTACCATTGCTTCTTTATGAGGTAATAGTGATTATTCATCATAACACAGGAATTTTAGGTGTTATATTGAAAATCTTAATATATTATGTATTTGGGCCAAAACGATGCATGGCCTTGACTAACAATTATAATTTTATTGCCTTGAATTAAGCATAAGTTAATTATCACTTGAAAGGGAAAGTTCATGGACCCTGTTCATGATTTAAAACGCTTAAGAACATTTTTTATTTTAATAGATCTTTTATGATCCATTTAATTTATTTTTTTTAATTAATTTTTCTCAATTTCTTTTATTAAAATTTTACTCTTCATTTATATAGCATACATTTTTTTTATTTTTCTTTGCAAGCATTTTTCAATCACATAATTCTTTTATCCATTATACCGTTTAATAGAGGAGGATGGGACACCACATCAAGACCTTATATTTAATGGTCATACTCACCATCAAAAGGTCTACTAGCTTGATTTATCAATTCCTTATTTGATTCTAGGTGATATCTCTTCTTTTTGTGGTTTTAACATAAGTTAGGGTTTGTTATTAGGATTAGTTTTTCTTTGTTTGGAAATGAAAAAGTAGTTTAATTTTTTTTAGATTATTTTATTTACTTATTTATTTTTGGTATTAATCATTGCTTCACTTTGCATTCAAAGATAAAACTTAGAAGGATAGTATTGTATGCTTTTGTATTTATATTTTTACTCTAACCACTACATCACTAGTCCCTCAAAGACAAAACTTATGGGATTAAGATTTTGATTTACACTTTAGTTCCTTGATTTTGTGCGAACTTCTACTTCTCTAATCTCTAAAAAATGAAGCTTAGAGGGTTAGTGTTGTATGTTTCTACTTCAAAGTCATTTTACTTTCTATATTTTTCTCTTGTATTTGGATTTACATTGTAATAGCTAAGGAACCAGTGTAGAAAGATTATTTATTTTATTTATGTTTTATTCTATATTATAATAGTTATTTCTTTAACTATTCAAATAGTATGGTATAGATCTTTGTCACGAAAATCACTTAAAAAATCGTTCAATCCTGATTATTTTTCAAGTCTACTAGAAATCTAAGTTGAATCAGCCCAGAATCAAATTTTGGCAATTTTTGTTGGTTTTTTTTTGTTGATTTTTTGAAAATTTTAGGAATTATGATTTTTTTCAAATCATGATTCTTAATTGAAAATATGGATTGTAGTTGCACATAGAGAAAAAATTATAAACTCTTTTTTTTTTTCAATTTCCTTTATTTTCACCTATTGCAAACTGGAGGAAGAGGTTTGCCTACTTCCTACCACACCAAACCAAAGACACTAGAGAATCCTAACAATGGATTTTTGGCAATTTAAAGGAATCTAGTATCCAACAATAGCCACCAAGGATAATGCTATACATTATTAACTAATTAAATTCTCCATAAAAAGATGTTGAATTATCAACTAAATCTTATTGTTTAATATGCTTGTATATAGGAGTAATATTTAAAAGCAAAATTGATTATTTATTTTATAGGTTCATTAGGCCACACGAGTTGAGATAGTAAAAATTTAAAACCAATAACAATCATTATTTAAGTTAATTTGATGGTGTTAAAACGTTAGACCATTTTTTGTTCTAAGTTGTTGAAGTCTCATATTAGTAATTACAACATCTTTCTATACCAAATAGAAAATAAGGAGAAAATTTTAATTCAAATAGTAAAGGTATTAATGGTTTTGGTGTTGAGGTTTCATGGTGCTACCCCTCAACCTTGCAAGGGGGTTCCTACTCCTTGATTCCTAACGTACGTAGTGACTGGTGTTATCAGCCAAGCCACAAAAAGAGGCATGGGCATAGTGACAAAAAGAGACTCGAGCTTCTACTAGGGAAAATGGCCAAGGCATTCAAATATCTTAAGATATTGTACTTCTCATGATTCATGAGACATCTAGTAATTTGTATCATTTTTATATTATAAGCAATACAAGAATATTTGAATTTTGGATGCATTAAAATTTCTTTATTTAAGATGTGTTTTGTTACTTTCTTGTGTAGTTTAAGCTTGTATCACTAACATTATTAATATTTGATTTTCTTAATGTTAATTCATTATGATATGCATGAAAAATATTGAGCATCTATTTATCTAAAAGAACGATCTAAAGTTGAAGCTTGAAAATATTGAAAAGAAAGTGACCAAGTTGGTCTAGATGATCAGCGAAGAAGTACTCAAAACTTAGATGATTATCATAATTTTTGACTTGCTAGGAAGTGCTTAGATGATTATCATAATTTTTGACTTGCTAGGAAGTGCTTCGGAAACATAAATCAAGGCTGGTTTGACTCAAAGAACGTGATAGAAACACTAGATTCTTTCATTTTTTTACCTTAAGACAAAGAGGTAGTAATAAGATAAAGGAGTTGGTTAGGGATGATGACTCAATGGTAGTGAAACTAGAGGATGTTTGGGAAACAATTGTTAGGTATTTTTAGACCTCCTGAAATAATATGTGGTAGTGAATGGTGAAGCTAAAAGTAAACTCCTTCCTAATATTCCAAAATTGGTGACTAATCAGATGTATTCCTCTTTTTTGGCCCCCTTTACAGACGAGGAAATAAAAATAACCACATTTAATTGGGATGGGAAAAAAGCCATAGGGCTAGATGGTTTCGTGGATGCTTTTTTCCAAGAAATTTAGAATATGTAAGAACCCAATACATGCTTAAGGATGTGAATTCCACTTTTTAACTTTGATCCCAAAAATGTAGGGAATAAGACATCTTAAAATTTTTAGGATATTTGATTATCCACATCTCAAGGGATAATCAGTTTGACCTCCGCATCGATGGTGGGAAGAAAATGAGGCAAAAAATACGATGCAAAAAGTACGATGATCTGTATTTGGAGATATCTATCACATTAGCTTTACGTGTGAGCAGACCAATGTTTGCATGTGGATGAGCTAGCTTATGGTACCTTAGATTGTCCTGTGGATTAATCTTACTAAATACAACAAAGGAGTTAGTGGAGCTAATTAGGTGATCCTCAGCATAGGTTTGGTGGACAGCCTACCTGGCACTGGTGGTATCCTGACAAATACCACATAAAAAAATTCAATCGCACACACAGGGATGTGAAATAACTTGGTCAAACTCAAGTCTGATTCGTACCTTGGTCAAAAGTCTTGTAAATGTACAATCTTGGCTAGTTAATAAAATATCTGAATCTAAGAAAAACCTTAACTACATTCTAAAACAAATGTTGTACATATCCATTCTTGCATCACCATCGTAAAATACAAAACAAAAAAATATTTCACACATACAAAGTCATTCTACAAAGCAATCACATAAGTACAAAAATCTAGTAAATCCTGTATAGTCTATGGTGCCATCGACAAGTTATCAACAAATCATTCCATCCATTCCATATGCATACATCATATAATTAGAAACATCGCATTCATAATAACCATTGCATACATCAACGTAAATAAATGTGCATAAAAGTAACGATAAATCACGACAAGTGCATAATCAAAAAGAAAGTCATGTATATATATCGCAAAAATGCCTACAGGCTACAATAATTCGGTCCTCTGACCTCACAAAAATGTCAAAAACTCAAAAACCCCAAGCCTAGGAAGTAGGCCACCATGATCACACAGGATCGGTGTGACTAGAACTACCCCCAATGGTATGGGTCCTATGGGACCTCTCAGGTTGGCTTTTGCCAGCCCTCGCATCATGCCCACTAGCGTTACCCTCACCCACTTGCCTACGATGAGAGGAAGCAAACTGCTTAGTCTCACTATATCTCGTTCGACATGAAGATTCACCTCCAGTGAGCTCAGGTAACTACCCACCAAGGCGGATAATCTCTGCATCCAACTCCACCCAATGTAAGACCAAATACACCTCTCATCGATGATACGTAGCCAATGTGTCATCATGTTGTGCCAACTGAGTTCGTAGGAGATCCCTCTCTTGTGAAGCATCTATGTCCCCATCCTACCGATGGTATGCACTAAATGCATTCTCCCACTTCACAAACTGAGTTCATAGGATATCCCTCTCTTGCAGAACCTCCCCATGCTCCTCATCTCATCTTCGTAGTAGATCCCCCAATCACGCTATCTCAGTGTGATACCTAGCCTCCATGTGCCCTGAGACTACTTGATGTAAGGGTATCTTCGAGATGGTGGGCTACTTCGGCACCCACTGCTCTAGAATGTCCTATATATCCGACTGCTTTGGAACCCCTAAGTCATCCCTAGTCAATTTGTCAACCTCCATCGTATCTGCATCATCATGCGAAGTGCCCCAACCCTCCCCTGATGCCTCTGCATCCTCACCACCCACTACTACTACATCCAGACCTCCTAGAGGCCCCTCACCCCACCATCATCGCATCATCCATCACTAGTCATACTCTACAGTCACCCCAACATTGTCCACATTAGGGACATCGATCACTGCATCTGACTCTTCACCCAACAGCTTAATGATCGACCAGGCTAGAGTCCTCTCATCACCCCGATGTCGATAGATCAAAGGCTCACCAGGAAATCATTGGTGCACCTCAAACTATCAAGTCACCCTAACGTATGGGAAGTACTCTTGTTCGGTCCCATGTCGCTCGATCAACCACCTCCCCCTTCGCACCCGCCAGAGCCACTCTCCAGCATCAGGCTAGGCTGGACAGTCTTGATATGGATGCCAGAGCACCTCCCCTAGAGCAAGACATGAGAAGGCATCAGCATAGTGCCCCATAGCACCTACCCACCGTTGACTCTGCCCTTGCTCCTTTGACCTCCACCATAGAGCAGCATAACCAATCTCCCTGTCCACCATCTCTGCTCGAGTGGTCCAAGGCAATCCCTACGACTACTCCATAGCTATGTGCTGCCACCCCCAACACTGCAATAGGTAGCTGCACCCAATCCCTTTCTGCCTCTGACATCATACCTCGTATAGCTCATTATAAAGCTATGCCAGTAAGGTCTAACCCCACCTCATAATCAATGGTGCTGAGGTCGAACACTCCATAAGTCTAAACACCACCTCAAGTAGGTTCCAAGGGAACCTTGCACCTGAGGAGTCAAGAAGCAACAAGTTGGAGATGAGTGTCATGAGCAGTGCATGCCTCACCCCCAACACGCCCTTCTCCAGCCACCATCGCACCAAAATCCTACCAATCAGGCAGTCCCCCTCTGCCCTCTCCACCGCCTCATCCACCCCCATCTCCATCGCATGCCCAAAGCACCGTGTCAGCACCGTCGTCCGTTGATCATGAGGAGTAGTCCGAATGGGCAGTCCGTCTATCAAAATCCATAGAATCTGATAAACGTCCTTTAGAGTCACCGTCATCTCCCCTGTTGGTAGATTAAAGGTGTTGGTTTGGGGATCCCAAAAATTGATCAGGCAATCAGATATGCCCGATCCCCCACCATAGGTTCTAACCGAGTCACCTGCTTGAGCCCAAGGGCATCAAGCCACTCCCATTCCACCATAGTCAACGCCTCCCATGCCTCAGAGAACACCGTTTGCTGACGGTACCAACTCTTCACCACCTGCAAAACAAAAAACCATAAAAACATTAAAACATGACAACAAAAATAAACTGTACAAGCAACATTAACAAAATGTACAACAAAAACATTCTAAAATTCAAATAAAACTGTACAAAACTAAAACACATATACAACAATGTATACAAACTGTACAACAAAAACATCTAATAAACTATACAACAACATTGACCAAATGTATAGTACAAACATTCAAAACACAAAAATCGATGAACAAAGAAAAATAAAACAAAATTTTAAATCTAGGGTTGTTAACCCTAGTTAAACAAAATTTAAATCTAGGGTTTTTAACCCTAGTTAAACAAAATCTAGAATTTACATCTAGGGTTTGTAACTCTAGTTAAACAAAAAAAAAACAAAATTTACATCTAGGATTTTTAATTCTAGTTAAACAAAAACAAAATAACAACATTTAACCTAGGGTTTTTAACTCTATTTTGAACAAAAAACAAATAAAACTAGTTTTTTAAACCTAGTGTTTTACCTTAGTTTAAACTGACAAACAAAAAAAAATAAAATAACAACCACATTTAACCTAGGGTTTTTAACTCTAGTTTGAACAAAAAAACAAACAAAACCAGTATTTTTTAAAACCTAGGGTTTTACCTTAGTTTAAACTGGCAAAAAAAAAACAAACGAATGAATTAACAACAAAAATTTTAAACTAGGGTTTTGATCTTAGTTTAAACACTGCCACACAAAATACAAATACAAAACACTTAAACTAGGGTTTTAATATTAGTTTAAATTACTATGTAATTGACAATTGATGGGAGCTCTGGCGATTTGGCGGGAATTCTTCTGATCTGTCGGAGGCCGAAGCTCTTGGATTCTGGCTCGCGGCTTCTTCCTGGATCTCTGTTGGTTTGACCTCGTTCCCCTCTGCAGGCTCGTTCGTTTCCCAGGGAGGGCCCCATGGGGTCTCCTCCAGGTTCTCTTGACGGGAAGAAGAGCTCTTATGCCGAGATTCTAAAAGAAAATTTTGCGTCTTCTTCTGATGAAGCCCAGCGGGGTGCTTACCAAGCGCTTCTCAAGAATGTTGGCAAGGGTTCTTACGCAAACAGAATTAATGGATGCCTCCCGCAATCAGCTTCCAGACCTAAGATAGTCATAGAACCAAAGATGGTTGAGGATACGATCACCTACCGTGCTAACCATGACTTGATCTGCAAATTCATGGGAATCCGACCCACTTTGCACTTTCTGCACACTTGGGTTAGACAGAACTGGGAACCTATCGGTGAGTACTCCTTATGGCCTATAAGCAACGGGTATTTCATTATTAGTTTCTCTTCTTCGGTAGATAGAAACCAGAGCATTTGAATCCGAGAAGAGGACCCATGGCCCGGCGGGTTATTTGTCCAACCATGGAGAGTGGGTTTCGATCCTCGCATTGAGCCCACGAGTCGTTCCAGTGTGGATCCGGTTGTACGCTCTCCCGATGGAGTTTTGGGGCGAGCAGATTCTTGAGATGATTGGTAACTCTCTAGGTAGATTTATGGGAGTTTCCAAAGATACCATAGAGGGAAACACTATTGTCTTTGCTAGAATCTGCGTTGAAATGGATATCAGTCGGCCACTACCGGTGAGGTGGAGCCGGAGTTAGCAGGACAATCCTGGATACAACAGTTAGATTACGAAGCCCTACCTTTTAGATGCAGGGTCTGCCATAAGCATGGCCATTTGGCTAGGTTATGTCCGAATACCTTGAGCACAAAAGCGGAGGCCCCGCTAGGAATCTCAAATCGACCCAGAGAGGGTAAGTTCACCCAGGTCAAAGAATCACAAAACACCCCCAAGGTTCTGAAGCCCAGAAAGATGGCTTTGAACAGCAGAAACGAAGAAGAAATAAAAAGAGAAATGGCAAGGACCAAGCTTCACTCAAGCCAACCAACCGGTATGAAATCTTTAAATCCCTGGTGGATCAGGAAGACCAAGCTATGGATGGAGTGGATGGGAACATTGAGGATTTTAACATCCACTCTCATGTTTCTCCCTCTTCAACTCCTGCCCGCGAGCAGGTGCTTAAACCCACTGATTTTTTACAGCCAGAGAACCCAGGGGCATTGGTTATCCATCCCTCAGCACGGCCAGTTATTCAGGATGTCATCATGGGAAGTGCCGAAAAGAATAGAGAAAGGCCGGCCACAGGGATTACCCGAGTGGAAAAACGGTCCAAGAATAACATTTCTCAAGGTGCGGGCGGGAAGTCTAATAAGGACCTAATAGCATCGCAAGGAGACAAGGCTGGTCATCGATGGATCAGTGAGAACAATTGACTCTTACTGCTCTCAAGGTTTCCAATGATTATTCAATCTTGGAATGTTAGGGGTTTAAACAGTAGAACCCATCAATCTGTTGTTCAAAGACTCATAAAGAAGGGTAAAACAGATTTTTTACTCCTCCAAGAGACAAAAATGTCTTTAGATCTTATGTGTAGAACAGTTGGTAAAATATGGAGGGGAGCTGGATATATGGATGTGGCAGCTCAAGGGGCCTCAGGAGGAATTGTTACTTTTTGGAACCCCCTGGAATGAACTGCTTTAGAACATATAGCTTGGAGGGGTGTTCTCACATCTCTTTTTAGGAATAATATCACGGCGGAGCAAGTTTTAATTACAAATTTTTATGGGGCTCAAAGCCATGATGGCCGAGGCTTCAATGGAAAGCGATTCATAACATGAGGTCCTCAAGACAAGCTTTTGAGTTGGATCATTCTTGGAGATTTTAATGCCAAATTATACGTTCGGGATCGGGAAGGTGGTTCCCCTGTTTTGGATACGGGGGATCGGCTTCGATTGCCCGAGTTCAAGCTTTTCACTTAGTTGATGTCCAAGGTCCTGGAACTTTTTTCACTTGGACTAACAAACGGAGGGATCCACACTTGTTGTAAGGTAAAGTTGGATCGCTTTACGGTCTCGAGAGGAGGCTTTTGTTAAGTGGAATGTGCAATTACAGATTTTGGACGGTCCTGTTTCTGATCACTCTCCCATCATGCTGAAGGGTGGGACTCTGACAGGGCAGTTCCATAAACCGTTTAGATTTGAGAATTTATGGCTTCAGAAGGAGGACCTTCATGAGGTAATTCCGCAATGGTGGGAAGAAGGTCGCCCACCTTTTGGGACAACAATGTTTAAATTTCACAAACAACTTCTTTTTGTCAAATTTAAATTGAAACAGTGGAGGCACGCCAATAATTCGGATTTCAAGCTGCAAAGAGCCCCCTTGTTGGCCCGCTGGGATGAGGTGCAGAAACAATTTAGGGAAGGTTTAATTTACGAACAACTTAAAACTGAAGATGATGCCTTGCGCAAAGTCTGTTGAGGACATTGATAACCAAGAGGAAATTTACTGGAAGCAGCGGGCTAGAAATTCTTGGCTTTTGGAAGGAGATAGAAATACAAAATTTTTTCATCGTTCAGCATGTGCTAGAAGACAGATGAATAATATGGCAGTTTTAAAAGATGAGAATGGTCACTCCTTTGATACTCTTCCAGGTATGCACTCCCACTCTGTGGATTACTTCTCCAAGCTTTTTGCAGAAAACAGGGACCAAGATGTGGGGGCTCAAAATGAAGTTCTTGATGTTATTCCCCCTATTATCACTCCAGCAGAAAATCAGGCTCTCCTCAGACCTATTGATCGTGATGAACTAAAAACTGTGGTCTTTGGAATGAGCACAGGCAAATCTCCCGGTCCAGATGGTTTTCCTATTGAGTTTTTTCAGGCCTTTTGGGACACCTTGGAGGAAGATGTTTTGGTTGTAATTGAGGAGTCCAGATCTAATAAGAGAATGCTCAAGGCTCTAAATCATACCTTTATCACGTTAATTCCAAAGGGGGAGGAAGGAGTTCATATCTATGACTTCAGACCTATTGCTTTATGTAATGTAATTTATAAAATTATCACAAAAATTATAGCTGAACGTCTTAAACCTCTCCTTCATTACATCATTTCTTCAGAACAGGGGGGATTTGTTGAGGGTAGACGGATCTTGGATGGAGTGATTCTTGCTCAGGAGGCTATTCATTCAATGCAAAACTATGGTAACAAAGGAATGTTCATCAAAGCTGGATATGTCTAAGGCTTACGATCGGGTTGAGTGGGGTTTCCTGTCAAGGATGTTGGCTGCCTTTGGCTTTTCCCAGGAATGGATTGACTGGGTTATGAGTTGTGTTTCGACGCCTTCATTTTCGGTTCTCATCAAGGGGATTCCCTCGCCTCCCTTTGGAGCCTCTCGTGGCCTCCGACAAGGGGACCCTTGCTCGCCCTATCTATTCCTTATCTTAGCTGAAGGATTAGGCCGACTCTTCTTGAGAAGAAGACTTCAAGGCCTGATAACAGGTATTAAGGTTGGGGATGAAGTCTTGACTCATTTACAATTTGTGGATGACACTGGCTTGGTTGGAGTGGCTAGTCTCAGGGAAGCTAGGGGAATCAGAGACTCTCTTTTTGTTTACCTTAGGGCCTCCAATCAAGTTATCAATGACAACAAATCTAAAGTTGTCTTTTTCAATCTTGCCCAACGGATGCAGGACAAAATCTTAGAGATTTTGGGCTTCTCTAGATCTTCTCTTCCTTTACTCTATTTGGGGGTTCCTTTGCACTTCAAGAAATTGAAAAATGACATTTGGAAAGATCTTCTGGATGGCATCAAAGATAGAATGAACCACTGGTCTCACAAATGGTTAAGCTACGGTGGCCGTTTAACTTTCTTACAGTCAGTTATTCAGGCCATGCCTATCTATAAATTTTCTATCTTGGCTGCTCCTCTTTCTATTTGGAAAGAGATGGACAAACTGGCTAGGCGATTCTTATGGGAAGGAGCAAAAGGTGGGAAGAAATGGGCCTTGGTTGGGTGGGACAAAGTTACTCAGCCCAAAGAAAAAGGAGGAGCTGGGTTTGAGAAGCTCTATTCTCAACAATAAAGCCATGGCAGGTAAATTGTATTGGAGATGGATCTCCCAGCCATCATCTTTATTCAGCAGAATCTTGACCAGCAAATATTTGGGTAACATCCACCCCCATGAAATTTGTCGTTTCCCTCTGGATGGTAATGGTTCCCTAGTTTGGCAAGCTCTCAAGTTGGGCTCTCAAGTAATTAAAAATCAATTGTTCTGGAAAGTGGGAAGGGGGGAGAAAGCACGTTTACGGGTGATTCATGGGACCGGTTTCCATCCATCATTGCGGAGTTTCTGAAGCTGCTTCCAATTAAAGCTGCCATAGAATCCAAGGGCTGGGTCACTATTGAGAACTATTTCTTCACTAGTCAATTGGGTGAGTATAAATTCAAGAAATTTAAGCGACTTGAGGAGTGGCCTGTCACTATCCCTCCGAAGCTGGCAACCACTCTGACCAACATTTTGTCTGCAAGATTTCTCACGGGCAGAGATGAAGAAGACGAGTTAGCTTGGGGTCATGGGAATCTTGGAATTTACACTGTGAAGGCTGGTTATGATCAGCTTCTCCCAGAGCCTCCCCCGCATTTATTTCCGGTTCATGACTGGAAGAAAATCTGGCATTCCAAGTGCTTGGCCGAAAGTGAACTTCTTTGTCTGGCAGTTTATGCATAATGGCATCCTCACCTACGATAATCTCAGAAGCAGAGGAATTATTGGTCCTTCTCAGTGTATTTTGTGTCGTAAGCATGAAGAGACTGCTGACCATTTGATGTTCGAATGTTCCTTCACTGGGGGATCTGGAATCGATGGTTCTCTCTTTTTAATCTCCGGGGTAATGGTGCTACGACTCGGAATAATATCGGCAAAAATGGAAGAAAGTTAGATTTAAATCAAAAGCCCTTCGATTGGGGTGGGAGCTTGGTCTCTTCTTCATCCGGTGGCAAGTGTGGCTGGAAAGGAACGCTCGAATTTTCGAGAGAAACCTTCTCCTCTCTTGATGGAATTTGGCGAGGTTATACGGAGCAAAGTCAACGAGACGGTTGCCTTACATCTTTGAAGAAGATATTACGGTTGAGCTGGGCCCACAGGAAGAGAGATTTGCTGCTCACGTTAGAGAAAACATGGTTAGTTGGAAACCCCCCCCGGTTGGCTGGATCAAAATTAACACGGACGGAGCTGCTAAGGGCAATCCGGGCAATGCTGGAATCGGTGTTGTGTGCCGTGATCATACTGGATCTGTTCTTTATTGGGAACTCCAAGGTATGGGAAGAGCCACCAATAACGAAGCCGAAGCTTTTGCCATCAAAGTTGCTTCTTTCGAGGCTGTCTCTCAGGGATACGGAAAGATAATCCTTGAGACTGATTCTCAAATTTTGGTTGGCGCTCTTGATTGTATGAGAAATTTTGCTTTGAAAGCGTGGAGGATTCAGATCTTAGTCTCTCAAATCAAGGTCCTTTGGAGGGAACTTGAGGATGTGATCCCTATCCATGTGAATCGGGATTCAAATTCGGCGGCCGATTTCCTTGCCAAGTTGGGTGCGGAAAAGGAGGTTGGAGTTCAGCTTCACAGTAACTTGCCTGTGGAAAATGCTGTGATTAGACAAGGTCTTGCAAAATTTCTGAGCAAATGATTAATTCTGTCTTGGGAGTTTTTCGTCGTGTTTTCGCGACCTGCTATGTTATCGCGACCCTCGGTGGCAACCTGTCGCGATATCGCGACAGGTTTTGTCGCCACGGCCTTTGGAGACTTCTTGTCGCGATATCGCGACACTTTTGGCGCATTGGTGGCATTTGGAATTTGCGTAGCGATATCGCGACAATTCTGAGGACTGTTTGCTTTGTGATGTTCCCGTCGCGATATCGCGACATCTTTTGTGGTCGGGAGCAGCTGGACTTGGTGGTCGCGATTTTGCGGCATGTCGCGATTTTGCGACATGTCGCGAAATCGCGACACTTTTGGTGCAAAAGTGGCAACTGGAAAATTCGTCGCGATATCGCGACAATTCTGAGGACTGACAACTTGGTGATGTTTCTGTCGCGATTTCGCGACATCTTTCGTGGTCGGGGGCTGCTGGCTTTGGCTGTCGCGATTTTGCGACATGTCGCGATTTCGCGACATGTCGCCAAATCGTGACACTTCTGGAGCATTGGTGGTATTTGGTTGATTCGTCGCGATATCGCGACAATTCTGTGGACTGACCGCTTTGTGTTGGTTCGGTCGCGATATCGCGACATTTTTTTGCGGTTGGGGGCTGCTGGCTTTAGCTGTCGCGAATTCGCGACATGTCGCGTTTTCGCGGCCAGTTGTGCGGTTGTGACCTCGGCCGGCTTGTCTGTCGCGACATCGCGACATGTCGCGATTTCGCGACATGTCGCGTTTTCGCGGCCAGTTGTGCGGTTGTGACCTCGGTCGGCTTGTCTGTCGCGATATCGCGACATGTCGCGATTTCGCGACATGTCACGATTTCGCGCCTTGTTTGTCTCTTGTGCTTAGTGTTGGTTTGTGCTGCCCTCTCTCTCTCTGCTGAGGTCTTGTGTCTCTGGGTTCTTCGTTGGGATGTTCTTGCTCCCTCTTGTACATGCTCTTTGTTTTAATTCAAGATTTTCAATTTTTTTCAAAAAAAATATTAGTT
Organism: Wollemia nobilis; assembly: GCA_028583015.1. Taxonomy (NCBI): domain Eukaryota; kingdom Viridiplantae; phylum Streptophyta; class Pinopsida; order Araucariales; family Araucariaceae; genus Wollemia; species Wollemia nobilis. The sequence goes on from JAQPPZ010006638.1 coordinate 10,739,947, forward strand.
TAAAACAAAAAAACATAATGCAAAATCATTTGATTACAATTTTAAACTGTAAAATAAAAACATGCAAAATAAAGCGCATGAGCACCTACTGATATTGCCTCAGATCCGCCACTCGATGATTCGGTCCGTGAACTCATGGTCTCCGTGAAATCTCGATAGCGCTCTGCTACGCAGACTCAAACTCCTCCTCCTTATAGCTCCAAATCGCTAGAAAAACAAATGCAAATGAGCCCAAAACCTAGTTTTTGCCTTTATATAGGATTTTAGGCCTTTAATAATTCCACCCTGGGACGAGCGCTCATCCCACCCTAGAATGATTACAAAATTGGTATCCGTCCCACCCTGGGATGATTACAGAGCAAAAAAATTAAAAACAGCAAAAACTGCATCCAAAGTGCACCAAAACAGCAATAAAACTGTCAAACAAATGCACCTAATAAGGAAGACTTAGGGTTAGGGTTATGGTTTATATTTGAAGTCGAATGTTAAATAAAAATCCAAGTGTTACATTGAGAGATTTTGGTGGAGTTGTGAGGGGCATAAAATATCTCTTATGGTAGATGGTTTATTGTTTAATATATTTTCCCTAGAATGAATATAGGGAACAAACTGATAGAAAATTAATGAATTGTTATATGATAATGATTTTAATTAAATTGGTAAGATGTATGAAAGTTTAAAAACTTTAAAGTAATTTTAAAAAATAGAATAGGTTAAAATTATAGTTTTTTTAGACAAAAAAACATGTATTTGTATATGGTAGTAATAAAATAAAAATATCCATATCTCAAGGGATAATCGGTTTGACCTGCAATGTCTGACTATTTGATCAAATTCAATACACAGTAAAGAATGGTAACAAGACGTGTTTTTGTGATAAATCTCCCATTAAATAAAAGCATGAGAGTTTGAAAATTGTGTCCGTCGGCTAACGATAGAGGCTGAATGCAATTTGACAAGTCCTGCCACTTCAGGGGTTGAACATTGACGACAATTCTGCCCTTTACCTAAAAGTCAAAGAAAGGTTCGCTTTTGGGTATATAAATTTACATGTGCATTTGACGGTACCGATATCTTTATATTTCTATGCACTATCTAATAACCAGAATAGACAAAATTGACCGCAATGAATGCACAAAGTGCATTATGTTTTAAAAAAAAAAACTCAAATTTCATATCGATTGAGAGTCCTCGCATCGTTTTCACATTGCAATACGAATTTCTTTGCAATCAACTATCTTATCCAAAAAGAAGTAATGGGTTGCCACCACTTGAAGTGTGGTTGTTCTTTTGACGAAATAATTGTTCCCAATTTTCAATTTTATTTTCAAGGTTGCTAACTATGCGTATATACAATGCCATGTGCTGGACAACATGCATGACTAATATATGAATGGTGTTACCATTGCTTCTTTAAGAGGTAATAGTGGTCATTGATCCTAGCACAGGATTTTAGGTGTTATATTGAAAATCTTAATATATTAGGTATTTGGGCCAAAACGATGCATTGCCTTACTAAAAATTATGATTTTATTGCCTTGGAATTAAGCAGGAAAGGGAAAGTTCATGGACCCTGTTCATGAAAGAAAACGTTTAAGAACATTTTTTTATTTTAAAGAATATTTTTTATCCATTAATCTATCTTTTGTAATTATATTTTTTTATTTGTGATTAACATTTTACTCTTCATTTATTATGGTATACATTTTTTATATTTTCTATTTTTTAATTATATTTATATTTTTTGATTTACAATTCAGTTTCTTGATTTTGTGCTAACTTTTACTTCCCTAATCTCTAAAAAATGAAGCTTAGAGGGCTAGTATTGTATGCTTCTACTTTCAAGTGTATAAAGTTTATTTATTTTATTTATATTTTATTCTATACTATAATAGTTATTTCATTAACTATTCAAATAGTATGGTATAGATCTTTGTTATCAAAAACACCTAAAAATTTGTAGAGTCCTAAATTTTTCCAAGTCTACTAGAACCCTATGTCAAATCAACCCGTATTAAAATTTTAGCGATTTTTGTTGATTTTTTAAAAAAATTGGGAATTATGATTTTCTCAAAAAAACATGATTATCATATATTGCCCACGTGCAATTTTTAAATCTTCAAGACTAGCCTTATGGGGGTCAAGAAACCGTGAAGCACAATTGAGGCCTTGCAACTTGGATTTTTCAAGGTAATAGGATTTGAACAGGCCTGCATGCCTTAAGCTCTTCCCAAGGAAGGGAGAGCTTTTATGGTCTTCTTCCTACTAGGTTGCTCTAAATTACCCCAATCCTTTCATCCATTTGAGCACCTAAGAATTTGGAGGAAAGTCAATCCAAATATTTCCCTCAATTGGATAGGGGATGAGACCATAGATTTTGGATGGGATTGAGTCTTGTTGAAAGTAGGGTTTCATTAGTTGTCATTGTGAAGGCTTCAAGACTACTACTCTTAGCAAAACTCTTCTTAGTTACCACTGGAAAAGGCTTGATAATTAGTTATTATCTGGTTTGGTGGACCACTTGATGTTTATGGATAGTTGTTCTTCCTTAGTTGCACCTTGGATGATCTTTAGGCTTTAGCTACTTCATAAGTAGTAGGGTTTTTAGACCCCCCCATTCTAGCTTTAGGTAGGTTCTTTAATCAAAATTCCTTTTGGAGGTAGGGTGTGCCTGGTAGAGAATATTCACTACAATAACCTAAAAAATAATTCATGGATCATAAAAAAATATATGACATTATCTAATACGTCATTAACTTTACAATTTAAAATTTTGATTATTTTTGTATTTTTTTCATCTTAAAGTGGTTGTATACATAATGCTATATGTACATGTAGACATAAAAACCTAGCCACTTGTCATCCATCCTGGTCTTCTCATCATTTCACCCATTTATTTATATATTTAGGCATATTTATTAAATGTATGTTTAATATTAATATTTTAATATTATATATATAATAAATATAAATATTATATATGTGAATAAATTATAGCCATACGATTTAATCCAATCCCAGCCATCCATTTACATCAATCCATGCCACACACCCAAAATTAATATCCACCCTTCGATGTGTTTTAATTTGAGCCACACAATTCGTGTCGCTCAAACCCTAACATGCCCTAATGTGGATTATTAATAGGAGTCATTTTGATGGCTCAACCCCTAAGTTTTCCTAACACTTTTTGAGCCCTAATATTCCTAACAATATTTGGGTTCTCCCTCGCATCCTCGTCGTCGCTTTTGCTTGTCGTCACTTTCATATTCATTGCCACCCACCTCGTGCAAATTGAATGTGGTTTTGATGCATTCCTTGTAACCCCCTAAGCACCCATGAGCATTTCCCATTTTCCTTGAGTGCCCAAGGGCATTTATTGAGCACCCACATGCATTTCCCATTCTATCGAGTGCCCACAGGCGTTTCCTGCTACTTCCAAGTGGTTATGGGTGTTTCCTTGAGTGTCTATAGGTGATTCTTGTTGCTACCGGATGCCTGTGGGCATTCTAATCCTAGATATATTATCCTACTATCCCTTGAGTGATGCTAGGGTATCGTCACACTAATTTCCTACAATAGTTACATCAGACCAGAAAACAACAAGCATCATAAGCTAAATTTTTCATTTTGGTTATTATTTTAGTATTCTTCATATTTGCATGTAGTTTCATTATTGGATAGCTAGGGTTTCATTAATTTTTGAGGGTCTCACATAGTGGAGCCTTCACAATTATTACTAACTCTCTGTTATCATCTTATGTGTGCAGATCTAGAGATACATAGATGTTGAGCAATTGTTTAAGCTGGAGTGGCCTAGTATTGGATAGCACAAAGCCCACTCACTTTTATTGGGAGCAGAGACACATTTTTAGACACCACCTGTATTGTAGCTACGGTTTCAAATAACCCTAGCATTGTGTATATTTGTATCATGGATTAAAATATTATTAGTGTAATAATGGACTTTTGAGGCTTCCCCTCATTAATATAAAATCATTCATTATGCAATACTGATATTTGAGATCTATTTTATATCTTGTTATTTGGTGTTGCATTTTTATCTCTTCAAATGGTGATCACGGTGGGACCCACAAAGGGTTTATTTTTATAATTTTCTTTGCTAATTTATTTGCTATTTTTTGTTATCTTGCAGGGTTTTTAGAAGCATAGATTTCATAATTTTCATTGGATTTAGGTTTTTGGAAACTTGTAGAAAGTTGCAGAAGGTGCGTGAATGCCCAACAATGCTTAAGGGCCATTCAAAAATGCATAGGTGCATTTCAAAAATGTCTAGAGGTATTTTACAGAGAGTTGGAATATAAGCATAGGTTGTTTTGTAATTTTACAGCTAAAACCCTAACTTTTCTATTTACGTATTCTGGCAATATTATGTTTTTTTTAAATATTTTTAAGCTAAAAATAACATTAATTAATCTGGTAAAAACATCCATATTATATTTCATCTTAGGTTTCAGATTAGCCATTTGCATTCATCCATACTTTCTATTTGAAGTTTTTTATTTTCTGTTGTATTCACGAATTGAAAAATATTGCATTTTGATTTCATGTGAATTGAAAAATTGCATAATTAGTTTACATTATAGGGTTAGGGATTCCCATTTTTGTAGTTATAAGTAGGAACATTATACAGATACCAAAAGTATCCCCATACTTGGGTGATTTCATACGAAGGAGTAGACGAACCCCCTGGCTATCTAGAGCGGGTTTTATGCATACTCTACATCCTTTGTAAAAATTGGTATTCTAGGTATTGTCTTCTGATTTAGACTATCAAAAGTGGTTATCTTTCTAACATTGTATGAACACAATAGCAAATCAAAAATTTTAAAAATAATCATACACTCCACGCTTCACATTTAACAATGGTGGTTGAATTTCATCACTAGCCATTGCTTGATATTTGGTGATGATGGCTTTCATCTCCATCCACCAATATCTACCCTTAGAAACCTTAGGTCACCCCCAAGAAAACTTTCTAGATTTCATCACTAGTAAGAATTTCATTTCCCTAACTTAGCCATAGTTTTTACCTTTCTTTGGTTAATTCAAATTAGCACATTTGAAACACACAAGATCAAAACCTAAAAAAATGAACTCACATTAAAAGGATATAATCAATGAACGAGGTAAGACCAATGTGTTAAACAAACTTAACATTGATTGTTTATTTTTATTATGAAATTCAAATTTTGTGTTTCATTTTACTATATAATCTATATTTTGGTTTAATTGTTTATGGTATTAACTATAAAATAAAATAAAGCATTAAATCAAGCCAATTCAATGGAACCTTCATCCACCTTGCCCACCACTTCTGTGGTAGATTCCTTGAATGTGACACATGTAGATTTATCTGTATATCCATCACATTCCTTATCACCCATAACCTTTCATATGGTTTTTCCCCAAGTAGATTCAACCTCACCAACCATTGATAACCACATTACCCATATAGACATGGCAAAAGTAGAAGCTCTTATGAAATCTGATAACTATATCTTACAGTCAGTTCCCAATTCACCTAGATAAGATCCTACTTTACAAAATAAACTTGCTTATTCCCAGCCATCTAGATTCACTCAAGTGTAAACCAACCCTCTCTTAGAGGCATCAGTTGCACCTTCCCATCATTTTTCCATTCTCCAATCATCATGTGCTCCTAGAAATTCATATACATCTACCTATATCAATCCTTGGTATGAAGCACAAGTCAATGTTGCTTTACAAGTACCCGTTCCATCCAATCAAGTTGTAATTCCTATTGCCACTTGTCCCCCATCCACATTAGTCATTCCATATTCATCCATGCCTTCCCATGATGATGTGGAAATTAATGAAGCATGGGAACATTTGAAAAAATTGCTTAAGAAGCAGCAAAATACTCAATAGCAAGTTCAAGTGAACTCTATGCCTCATCCAATTTCCACTCAATCCACCTTCGTCACACAAAGTCTATCTTGGGTACCAAAATATTCAGTGGTTTCCATTCCCATACCTCCATCCACCCATACTAATTCTATTCCCATAATTCAACCCATTCATAGTTCTCACACATCATATCATTTTCCTCATTCACAATCATTTCTTCACCATCCTCATAATTATCAAATTCACTTTATGCCCCCTAATTCATCACACCTCCAACAACACACTCAATCTCATCCATTCATAAATCCATTCACCACATCTCAATTCACTCAACAAGCAAACCAAGGCTTATAATCACATTGTCAACACACTAAAATTTTACAATAAATTTTAACTTTACTTACTAACATTGAGTTGCAGTTGAGTCATCATCAGTGTCATCATCATTCATATCAGCAACCACAACAATTACAATATTTAATTTCATAATCAATATCTCAGGGTATGATACCTATATCACAATTTCAAAATACAACTCAATTGGATAAATGCACCAAGCTTCAGCCCCCTCTGAACTACACGATGCTTTCAAAATATTATGCAACCATTTTTTGAAGTCTTTACGAAGCACAAGAGATTTCACTTCCAGAAATCAAACCAAGAGATCCGATAAAATGAGGCAAACACTTTAAGGAACATTTGTACTATCCTTATCATCAAAAAGTAGTCCATGACATCAAAAAATACCATGTATTTAAATACGTTGCCCAAGATCTTATTGATCTGAAAGTATTTCCCATAAATGGTCCAACCCATCTGATTAGGACATTGGTACCAACTCAATCTCTAAGCATAATGGTGATTCTTAAGAGAGTGCATCCTCCTAGTCACTCACATATCAATTTCAAAAATCCCCAAAGGCACCTAAGTCCTTTGGTCACATATCAATTTCAAAAAGCACCAAAGGCACCTAAGCCCTTTGGTCACATATCAATTTCAAAAAGCCCCAAAGGCACCTAAGCCCTTTGGTCACATATCAATTTCAAAAAGCCCCAAAGGTACCTAAGCCCTTTGATCACATATCTATTTCAAAAAGCTCCAAAGGCACCTAAGACTTTTGGTCACATCTCAATTTCAAAAATCCCCAAAGGTACCTAAGCCCTTTGGTCACATATCAATTTCAAAAATATCCAAAGGCACTTAAGCCCTTTGGTCACATATCAATTTCAAAAAGTGTCCAAGGCACCTAAGCCCTTTGGTCACATATCAATTTTAGAAGGCTCCAAAGGTACTTAATCCCTTTGGTCACATTTCAACTTCAAAAAGCTCTACAGGTACTTAATCCATTTGGTCACATTCCAATCTTCAAAAAATATCCAAAGGTACTTAATCCCTTTGGTCATAAGCTTACCAGGCTAGGGGAGTAGAAAAATCTGATTCAATGAACATCATACACTTGAAAGCGTTCCATGCTTATTGTGATTTACATATATGTATATATACATGGTTAATACACAAAAATATTGCATTTCATGTCACATTTTATTTCACAACATTGCATTTCACACATGTCATTTTCACACATTGCATTCATACACTCCATTTCAAAAATTGCATTTCATTCCATCCACATTTCACATTTCATATTAGGGATCATTTATTCAATTAAAATGTTAATTGGTCCAATACATCATGTTGCCTTAATCAGGGGCACCTTCAAATCATCATTCATGTCATTGAACCATTTCATAAATCCAAATTATCATTTGCAAAGCCACCTATCTATAATACCTAGGTTTTTGGTCACTCAGCCACTCCTAGTGTTTTAAGCAAAATTCAAATACATGTGGAGTTCTTTCTAGGACCATTACACATATTTACTAAGAAAATCTTGAGTTTTTGGAATTGACTCGAAAACATTCTTGAACAAAACATAATTTAACACCTTAAAAACATCATGTGTCAAAGAGGGATAACACCATACTTGGTTTGGATCTCAAAGTTAAAATGGTAATCCTTGCTATTCACATCATGCAACATAATCCACAAAAATAGTGATTTTCACCACTATCACAATTGCTTCAAATTCAAAAGATAGAGTAGTAAGGATAGGGTACAATTCTCATCACACTTACTTTGAGAATACGATTCCCCAAATATCTAAATCTCTTACATAAAACACCACTGATCATTAGGTTGTAAGGATCGTACTACATTTCTAGTCAGACGATTAGATAGTCATCCCCAAAACTTTAGAAATCAAAATTCATGGACTATGGAGTCAGTTTCCATCGAAACTATAAAAACTTGATTAGTAGTTGAGTACGCTCATGCGTGGTGACACGTCTCTTTTAAAGAGACCTCTGATCACACATAAGGATAAACTAGCTTCTTAGTCTTCATCCATAACAAGTCATGCCCAATTTACTTAAGAATAGTTAATTAACTCACTTACACACACATTGGTTCTTGATTACCTCGAGTCATTACCATGCTCTTGATTCGGTAAATGAATTCATTGCACACACATTTGGTCCTAGAGGGATTAGGTAGTTTTAGTGAGTTTGTTTGATACCACTAGTATGTCTAAGTCTCTAAAAAATAGTCAGTTATCCACATCAACATCCATATCTTCTTCCATGTCAACATTCATGTTACTTCATGAGCCATTCACTATACATGACACCAATTTTTGTGCCCTTGATCAAACAATAATGCTAAAAAATGGCCAAGGAAGATCTAAACTATGAATGATCATTATAATCCTTACATCCATACATTCCACATTGCATTAATCATTCATAAAAAATAATATATATTAATCACCCATATAAACATGCATTCCACAAGAGCATTACACAAAAGCATTCACACAAACACATAACACAAAATAAAAAAACCATGTATATATATATATATATATATATATATATATATATATATATATATATATATATATATATATATATATATATATATATATATATATATATATATATATATATATATATATAATTCACATATGTAAAGATCGCTAGAAATTTCAAACAACATCACAACTTGGGGGTGTTCAAGGTATCACACCTTCCCCCTAATCAAGCAAACAAGCATACAACTTGGGGTGTTCAAGGTATCACACCTTCCCCCTAATCAATAAAACAAGCATACAACTTCATCACATTTTCCCCATTTCATAAACCCCTTCATCTGTTAGGGTAAATAACAAACACATTCATCACATTTTATCCATTTCAAAATCCCTTCATATTTTGGGGCAAAGAACAAACACAATCATTTCATCATATTTTTTCCCATTTCAAAAACCCCTTCATCTATTAGGTCAAAGAACATGTCACGATATCGCAACAGCTTTCCTCCAGTAGCCGCGACGGTGCAACATGTCGCGATATTGTGATAGCTTTCCTCCAGCGGCCGCGACAGTGCAACATGTCGCGATATTGTGACAGCTTACCTCCAATGGCCGCGATGGCGCAACATGTCGCAAAATCATGAAAAAAACCACTCTTAGCTTTTTCTTTGGTCATTGGTGCAAGGATCGTTCAAGGCCCTGCCTAATCACCTCATCTTCAATAGGCATGTCACTGTGCAGCTGCACCCCTACCTCTTTCTTAGCACCCATCTTAGCCATGAAATCGATCGCTTTGTTTAAATCTCTGCTCACATAAACTGGAATCACATCATCTAATTCCCTCCATAATTCCTTGATTTGAGAGACCAAAATCCTCAACCTCCAAGCTTTCAATGCAAAGTTCCTCATGCAGTCTAGAGCTCCAACCAGAATTTGAGAATCAGATTCAAGAATTATCCTCCTGTGGCCCTGAGTAACTGCCCAAATAGAAGCGGATTTGATAGCAATGGCTTCTCGCTTCATTGTTTGTGGATCTACCCAGGCCCTACAGTTCCCAATAGAGCACTCGATCCCTCATGATTCCGCGAGACCATGCCAATTGTGACACTACTCGGATTGCCCTTTGCAGCACCATCGGTATTGATTTTAATCCAGCCTTCTGGGGGTGGTTTCCAACTGGCTCTGTCCTGTCCCTCTTGTTTTTCAACTCCCTCTTCCATTGGCCCAGGACCAACCTGAGTTTCCTCTTTAGCGTAGACGACAACAGTTTATGTGACTTTGCTCTAGATGACCTACCAAACTCCATCTAGCGAGGAAAAGTTAGGGTTTGTTGTTAGGATTAGTTTTTCTTTGTTTGGAAATGAGAAAGTAGTTTAATTTTTTTAGATTATTTTATTTACTTATTTATTTTTGGTTTTATCCATTGCTTCACTTTGCATTCAAAGATAAAACTTAGAAGGATAGTATTGTATGCTTTTGTATTTATATTTTTACTCTAACCACTACATCACTAGTCCCTCAAAGACAAAACTTATGGGATTAAGATTTTGATTTACACTTTAGTTCCTTGATTTTGTGCTAACTTCTACTTCTCTAATCTCTAAAAAATGAAGCTTAGAGGGTTAGTGTTGTATGTTTCTACTTCAAAGTCATTTTACTTTCTATATTTTTCTCTTGTATTTGGATTTACATTGTAATAGCTAAGGAACCAGTGTAGAAAGATTATTTATTTTATTTATGTTTTATTCTATATTATAATAGTTATTTCTTTAACTATTCAAATAGTATGGTATAGATATTTGTCACGAAAATCACTTAAAAAATCGTTCAATCCTGATTATTTTTCAAGTCTACTAGAAATATAAGTTGAATCAGCCCAGAATCAAATTTTGGCAATTTTTGTTGGTTTTTTGAAAATTTTAGGAATCATGATTTTTTTCAAATCGTGATTCTTAATTGAAAATATGGGTTGTAGTTGCACATAGAGAAAAAATTATAAACTCTTTTTTTTTTTCAATTTCCTTTATTTTCACCTATTGCAAACTGGAGGAAGAGGTTTGCCTACTTCCTACCACACCAAACCAAAGACACTAGAGAATCCTAACAATGGATTTTTGGCAATTTAAAGGAATCTAGTATCCAACAATAGCCACCAAGGATAATGCTATACATTATTAACTAATTAAATTCTCCATAAAAAGATGTTGAATTATCAACTAAATCTTATTGTTTAATATGCTTGTATATAGGAGTAATATTTAAAAGCAAAATTGATTATTTATTTTATAGGTTCATTAGGCCACACAAGTCGAGATAGTAAAAATTTAAAACCAATAACAATCATTATTTAAGTTAATTTGATGGTGTTAAAACGTTAGACCATTTTTTGTTCTAAGTTGTTGAAGTCTCATATTAGTAATTACAACATTCTTTCTATACCAAAATGAAAATAAGGAGAAAATTTTAATTCAAATAGTAAAGGTATTAATGGTTTTGGTGTTGAGGTATCATGGTGCTAACCCTCAACCTTGCAAGGGGGTTCCTACTCCTTGATTCCTAACATAGGTAGTGACTGGTGTTATCAGCCAAGCCACAAAAAGAGGCATGGGCATAGTGACAAAAAGAGACTCGAGCTTCTACTAGGGAAAAAGGCCAAGGCATTCAAATATCTTAAGATATTGTACTTCTCATGATTCATGAGACATCTAGTAATTTGTATCATTTTTATATTATAAGCAATACAAGAATATTTGAATTTTGGATGCATTAAAATTTCTTTATTTAAGATGTGTTTTGTCACTTTAATGTGTAGTTTAAGCTTGTATCACTTACATTATTAATATTTGATTTTCATAATGTTAATTCATTGTGATATGCATGAAAAATATTGAGCATCTATTTATCCAAAAGAAGGATCTAAAGTTGAAGCTTGAAAATATTGAAAAGGAAGTGACCAAGTTGGTCTATATGATCAGCGAAGAAGTACTCAGAACTTAGATGATTATCATAATTTTTGACTTGCTAGGAAGTGCTTAGATGATTATCATAATTTTTGACTTGCTACGAAGTGCTTTGGAAACATAAATCAAGGCTGGTTTGACTCAAAGAACATGATAGAAACACTAGATTCTTTCATTTTTTTACCTTAAGACAAAGAGGTAGTAATAAGATAAAGGAGTTGGTTAGGGATGATGACTCAATGGTAGTGAAACTAGAGGATGTTAGGGAAACAATTTTTAGGTATTTTTAGACCTCCTGAAATAATATGTGGTAGTGAATGGTGAAGCTAAAAGTAAACTCCTTCCTAATATTCCAAAATTGGTGACTAATCAGATGTATTCCTCTTTTTTGGCCCCCTTTATAGACGAGGAAATAAAAATAACCACATTTAATTGGTATGGGAAAAAAGCCATAGGGCTAGATGGTTTCATGGATGTTTTTTTCCAAAAAAAATAGAATATTGTAAGAACCCAATACATGCTTAAGGATGCTAATTCCACTTTTTAACTTTGATCCCAAAAATGTAGGGAACAAGACATCTTAAAATTTTTAGGATATTTGATTATCCACATCTCAAGGGATAATCAGTTTGACCTCCGCGTCGATGCTGGGAAGAAAATGAGGCAAAAAATATGATGCAAAAAGTACGATGATCTGCATTTGGAGATATCTATCACATTAGCTTTACGTGTGAGCAGACCAATGTTTGCATGTGGATGAGCTAGCTTATGGTACCTTAGATTGTCCTGTAGATTAATCTTACTAAATACAACAAAGGAGTTAGTGGAGCTAATTAGGTGATCCTCAGCACAGGTTTTGTGGAAAGCCTACCTGGCACTGGCGGTATCCTGACAAATACCAAAAAAAAATTCAATCGCACACATAGGGATGTGAAATAACTTGGTCAAACTCAAGTCCGATTCGTACCTTGGTCAAAATTCTTGTAAATGTACAATCTTGGCTAGTTAATAAAATATCTGAATCTCAGAAAAACCTTAACTACATTCTAAAACAAATGTTGTACATATCCATTCTTGCATCACCATCGGAAAATACAAAACAAAAAAAAAATACACATACAAAGTCATTCTACAAAGCAATCACATAAGTACAAAAATCCAGTAAATCCTGTATAGTCTATGGTGCCATCGACAAGTTATCAACAAATCATTCCATATGCATACATCATATAATTAGAAACATCACATTCATAATAACCATTGCATACATCAACATAAATAAATGTGCATAAAAGTAACGATAAATCATGACAAGTGCATAATCAAAAAGAAAGTAATGTATATATATCACAAAAATGCCTGCAGGATACAATAAGTCGGTCCTCTGACCTCACAAAAATGTCAAAAACTCAAAAACCCCAAGCCTAGGAAGTCGACCACCATGATCACACAGGATCGGTGCGACTAGAACTACCCCCAATGGTATGGGTCCTATGGGACCTCTCAAGGTGGCTATTGCCAGCCCTCGCATCATGCCCACTAGCGCTACCCTCACCCACTTGCCTACGATGAGGGGAAGTAGACTGCTTAGTCTCACTATCTCTCGTTCAACATGAAGATTCACCTCCAATGAGCTCAGGTAACTACCCACCAAGGTGGATAATCTCTGCCTCCAACTCCACCCAGTGTCAGACCAAATCCACCTCTTGTCGATGATACGTAACCAATGTGTCATCATGTTGTGCCAACTAAGTTCATAGGAGATCCCTCTCCCGTCAAGCATCTGTGTCCCCATCCTATCGATGGTATGTAGTAAATGCATTCTCCCACTCCGCAAACTGATTTCATAGGAGATCCCTCTCCTATATAACCTCCCCATGCTGCTCATCTCATCTTCATAGTAGATCCCCCAATCGTGCTCTCTCAGTGCGATACCTAGCCTCCATGTGCCCTGAGACTACCTGATATAAGGGAATCTTCGAGACAGTGGGCTGCTCTGGAACCCACTACTCTAGAATGTCGTATATATTCAACTGCTTTGGAACCCCTAGGTCATCCCCAGTCAATTTTTCAACCTCCATCATATTTGCATCATCGTGCAGAGTGCCCCAACCCTCCCCTGATGCCTCTGCATCCTCACCACCCACTACTACTGCATCCAGACCTCCTAGAGGCCCCTCACCCCACCATTGCCGCATCATCCATCACTGATTGTACTCTGCAGTCACCCCAACATTGTCCACGTCAGGGACATTGATCACTGCATCTGACTCTTCACCCACCAACTTAATGATCAGCTAGGCCAGAGTCCTCTCATCACCTCGATGTCGATACATCAAAGGCTCACCAGGAAATCCCTGGTGCACCTCAAACTATCAAGTCACCCAAACATATGGGAAGTACTCTTGTTTGGTCCCATGCCACCCAATCAACCACCTCCCCCTTCGCACCTGCCAGAGCCACTCCCCAGCCTTAGGCCAGGCTGGACAGTCTCGATATGGACGCCAGAGCACCTCCCCTAGAGCAAGACATGAGAAGGCATCAACATAGTGCCCCACAACACCTACCCAATATTGACTCTGCCCTTGCTCCTTTGACCTCCACCATAGAGTAGCATAACCAATCTTCCTATCCACCATCTCTGCCCGAGTGGTCCAAGGCAATCCCTACGATAGCTCCATAGCTATGTGCTGCCACCCCCAACACTGCAACAGGTAGCTGCACCCAATCCCATTCTACCTCCGACATCAGACCTCGTATAGCTCATTATAAAGCTATGCTAGTAAGGTCTAACCCCACCTCATAATCAGTGGCGCTGAGGTCAAACACTCCACAAGTCTAAACACCACCTCAAGTAGGTTCCAAGGGAACTTCGCACCTGAGGAGTCAGGAAGCAGCAAGTTGGAGATGAGTGTCATGAGCAGTGCATGCCTCACCCCCAAAATGCCCTTCTCTAGCCACCACCGCACCAAAATCCTACCAATCAGGCAGTCCCCCTCTGCCCTCTCCATCGCATCATCCACCCCCATATCCATCGCATGCCCAAAGCACCGTGTCAGCATCGTTGTCCGTTGATCACGAGGAGTAGTCCGAATGGGCAGCCCGTATATCAAAATACATAGAATCTGATAAACGTCCTCTAGAGTCACCATCATCTCCCCTATTGGGAGATTAAAGGTTTTGGTGCGAGGATCCCACAAATTGATCAGGGCAGTCAGATATGCCCGATCCGCCACCACAGGTTCTAACCGAGTCACTTGCTTGAGCCCAAGGGCATCAAGCCACTCCCAGTCCACCATAGTTAGCGCCTCTCGCATCTCAGAGAACACCGTCGGCTGACGGTACCGACTCTTCACCACTTACAAAACAAAAAACCATAAAAACATTAAAACATGACAACAAAAATAAATTGTACAAGCAACATTAACAAAATGTACAACAAAAATATTCTAAAATTCAAATAAAACTGTACATAACTAAAACACATATACAGCAATGTATACAAATTGTACAATAAAAACATCTAATAAATTGTACAACAACATTGACCAAATGTACAATACAAACATTCAAAACACAAAAATTGATGAACAACACAAAATAAAACAAAATTTTAAATCTAGGGTTGTTAACCCTAGTTAAACAAAATTTAAATCTAGGGTTTTTAACCCTAGTTAAACAAAAACTAGAATTTACATCTAGGGTTTTTAACTCTAGTTAAACAAAAAAAACAAAATTTACATCTAGGGTTTTTAACTCTAGTTAAACAAAAACAAAATAACAACGTTTAACCTAGGGTTTTTAACTCTATTTTGAACAAAAAACAAATAAAACCAGTTTTTTAAACCTAGGGTTTTACCTTAGTTTAAACTGACAAACAAAAAATAACAAAATAATAACAACATTTAACCTAGGGTTTTTAACTCTAGTTTGAACAAAAAAACAAATAAAACCAGTTCTTTTTAAAACCTAGGGTTTTACCTTAGTTTAAACTGGCAAAAAAAAAACAAACGAATGAATTTACAACAAAAATTTTAAACTAGGGTTTTGATCTTAGTTTAAACACCGCCACACAAAATACAAATACAAAACACTTAAACTAGGGTTTTAATCTTAGTTTAAAACAGAAAAACAGAATGCAAAATCATTTAATTACGGTTTTAAACTGTAAAATAAAAACAAGCAAAATAAAGCACAGGAGCACCTAATGATCTTGCCTCGGATCCGCCACTTGATGATTCGGTCTGTGAACTCATGGTCTTTGTGAAATCTCGACAGTGCTCTGCTACGCAAACTCAAACTCCTCCTCCTTACAGCTCCAAATCGCTAGAAAAACAAATGCAAATGAACCCAAAACCTAGTTTTGGCCTTTATATAGGCTTTTAGGCCTGTAATCGTTTCACCCTGGGATGAGAGCTTGTCCCACCCTGGAATGATTACAAAATTGGTATTCATCCCACCCTAGGATGATTACAGAGCAAAAAAATCAAAAACAGAAAAAACTGCATCCAAAGTGCACCAAAACAGCAATAAAACTATCGAACAAATGCACCTAATAGGGAAGACTTAGGGTTAGGGTTATGGTTTATATTTGAAGTCGAATGTTAAATAAAAATCCAAGTGTTACATGGAGAGATTTTGGCGGAGTTGTGAGGGGCATAAAATATATCTTATGGTAGATGGTTTATTGTTTAATATATTTTCCCTAGAATGAATATAGGGAACAAACTGATAGAAAATTAATGAATTGTTATATGATAATGATTTTAATTAAATTGGTAAGATGTATGAAATTTTAAAAACTTTAAAGTAATTTTAAAAATAGAATAGGTTAAAATTATAGTTTTTGTAGACAGAAAAACATGTATTTATATATGGTAGTAATAAAATAAAAATATCCATATCTCAAGGGATAATCAGTTTGACCTGCAGTGTCTGACTATTTGATCCAATTCAATACATAGTAAAGAATGGTAACAAGACGTGTTTTTGTGATAAATCTCCCATTAAATAAAAGCATGAGAGTTTGAAAATTGTGTTCGTCGGCTAACGATAGAGGCTGAATGCAATTTGACAAGTCCTGCCACTTCAGGGGTTGAACATTGATGGCAATTCTGCCCTTTACCTAAAATTCAAAGAAAGGTTCGCTTTTGGGTATATAAATTTACATGTGCATTTAACGGTACCGATATCTTTATATTTCTACACACTATCTAATAACCAGAATAGACAAAATTGACTGCAATGAATGCACAAGGTGCATTACGTTTTTAAAAAAAAAACTCAAATTTCACATCAATTGAGAGTCCTCGCATCATTTTCACATTGCAGTACAAATTTCTTTGCAATCAACTATCTTATCCAAAAAGAAGTAATGGGTTGCCACCACTTGAAGTGTGGTTGTCCTTTTGACGAAATAATTGTTCCCAATTTTCAATTTTATTATCGGGGTTGCTAACTATGTGTATATACAATGCCATGTGCTGGACAACATGCATGACTAATATATGAATGGTGTTACCATTGCTTCTTTAAGAGGTAATAGTGGTCATTGATCCTAGCACAGGATTTTAGGTGTTATATTGAAAATCTTAATATATTAGGTATTTGGGCCAAAACGATGCATTGCCTTACTAAAAATTATGATTTTATTGCCTTGGAATTAAGCAGGAAAGGGAAAGTTCATGGACCCTGTTCATGAAAGAAAACGTTTAAGAACATTTTTTTATTTTAAAGAATATTTTTTATCCATTAATCTATCTTTTGTAATTATATTTTTTTATTTGTGATTAACATTTTACTCTTCCTTTATTATGGTATACATTTTTTATATTTTCTATTTTTTAATTATATTTATATTTTTTGATTTACAATTCAGTTTCTTGATTTTGTGCTAACTTTTACTTCCCTAATCTCTAAAAAATGAAGCTTAGAGGGCTAGTATTGTATGTTTCTACTTTCAAGTGTATAAAGTTTATTTATTTTATTTATATTTTATTCTATACTATAATAGTTATTTCATTAACTATTCAAATAGTATGGTATAGATCTTTGTTATCAAAATCACCTAAAAATTTGTAGAGTCCTAAATTTTTCCAAGTCTACTAGAACCCTAAGTCAAATCAACCTATAAACAAATTTTAGCGATTTTTGTTGATTTTTTAAAAAAATTGGGAATTATGATTTTCTCAAAAAAACATGATTATCATATATTGCCCACATGCAATTTCGAAATCTTCAAGACTAACCTTATGGGGGTCAAGAAACCGTGAAGCACAATTGAGGCCTTGCCACTTGGATTTTTCAAGGTGATAGGATTTGAACAGGCCTGCATGCCTTAAGCTCTTCCCAAGGAAGGGAGAGCTTTTATGGCCTTCTTCCTACTAGGTTGCTCTAAATTACCACAATCCTTTCATCCATTTGAGCACCTAAGAATTTGGAGGAAAGTCAGGCCAAATGTTTACCTCAATTGGATAGGGGATGAGACCATAGATTTTGGATGGGATTGAGTCTTGTTGAAAGTAGGGTTTCATTAGTTGTCATTGTGAAGGCTTCAAGACTACTACTCTTAGCAAAACTCGTCTTAGTTACCATTGGAAAGGCTTGATAATTAGTTATTATCTGGTTTGGTGGATCACTTGATGTTTATGGATAGTTGTTCTTCCTTAGTTGCACCTTGGATGATCTTTAGGCTTTAGCTACTTCATAAGTAGTAGGGTTTTTGGACCCTCCCATTATAGCTTTAGGTAGGTTCTTTAATCAAAATTCCTTTTGGAGGTAGGGTGTACCTGGTAGAGAATATTCACTACAATAACCTAAAAAATAATTCATGGATCATAAAAAAATATATGACATTATCTAATGCGTCATTAACTTTACAGTTTAAAATTTTGATCATTTTTGTATTTTTTTCATCTTAAAGTGGTTGTATACATAATGCTATATGTACATGTAGACATCAAAACCTAGCCACTTGTCATCCATCTTGGTCTTCTCATCATTTCACCCATTTATTTATATATTTAGGCATATTTATTAAATATATGTTTAATATTAATATTTTAATATTATATATATAATAAATATAAATATTACATATGTGAATAAATTCTAGCCATATGATTTAATCCAATCCCAGCCATCCATTTACATTAATCTATGCCACACACCCAAAATTAATATCCACCCTTCGATGTGTTTTAGTTTGAGCCAAACAATTCGTGTCGCTCAAACCCTAACATGCCCTAAGGTGGATTATTAATAGGATCCATTTTGATGGCTCAACCCCTAAGTTTTCCTAATGCTTTTTTATACCTAATATTCCTAACAATATTTGGGTTCTCTCTCGCATCCTCATCGTCACTTTTGCTTGTCGTCACTTTCGTATTCATCACCACCCACATCGTGCAAATCGAATGTGGTTTTGATGCATTCCTTGTAACCCCCCAAGCACCCACGAGCATTTCCCATTTTCTTTGAGTGCCCAAGGGAATTTATTGAGAACCCACATGCATTTCCCATTCTATCGAGTGCCCACAGGTGTTTCCTGCTACATCCAAGTGGTTATGGGTGTTTCCTTGAGTGTTTATAGGTGATTCTTGTTGCTACTGGATGCCTGTGGGCATTCTAATCCTAGATATATTATCCTACTAGCCCTTGAGTGATGCTAGGGTATCATCGCACTAATTTCCTGCAATAGTTACATCAGACCAAAAAACAACAAGCATCATAAGCTAAATTTTTCATTTTGGTTATTATTTTAGTATTTTTCATATTTGCATGTAGTTTCATTATTGGATAGCTAGGGCTTCATGTATTTTTGAGGTTCTGACATAGTGGAGCCTTCACAATTATTACTAACTCTCTGTTATCATCTCATGTGTGCAGATCTAGAGATACATAGATGTTGAGCAGTTGTTTAAGCTGGAGTGGCCCAGTATTGGATAGCACAAAGCCCACTCACTTTTATTGGGAGCAGAGACACATTTTTAGACACCACCTGTATTGTAGCTACGGTTTCAAATAACCCTAGCATTGTGTATATTTGTATCATGGATTAAAATATTATTAGTGTAATAATGGACTTTTGAGGCTTCCCCTCATTAATATAAAATCATTCATTATGTAATACTGATCTTTGAGATCTATTTTATATCTTGTTATTTGGTGTTGCATTTTTATCTCTTCAAATGGTGATCACGGTGGGACCCACTAAGGGTTTATTTTTATAATTTTTTTTACTAATTTATTTGCTATTTTTTGTTATCTTGCACGGTTTTTAGAAGCATAGATTTCACAATTTTCATTGGATTTAGGTTTTTGGAAACTTGCAGAAAGTTGCAAAAGGTGTGCGAATGCCCAACGGTGCTTAAGGGACATCCAAAAATGCTCGGGTGCATTTCAAAAATGTCTAAAGGTATTTTACAAAGAGTTGGAATATAAGCGTAGGCTGTTTTGTAAGTTTACAACTAAAACCCTAACTTTTCTGTTTACGTATTCTGGCAATGTTATGTTTTTTTTCAAGATTTTTAAGCTAAAAATAACATTAATTAATCTAGTAAAAACATCCATATTAGATTGCATCTTAGGTTTCATATTAGCCATTTGGATTCATCCACACTTTCTATTTGAAGTTTTTGATTTTCTGTTGTATTCATGAATTGAAAAATATTGCATTTTGATTTCATGTGAATTGAAAACTTGCATAATTAGTTTACATTATAGGGTTAGGTATTCCCATTTTTGTAGATCTAAGTAGGAACATTATTTATATACCAAAAGTATCCCCATACTTGGGTGATTTCATACGAAGGAGTAGATGAACCCCCTAGCTGTCTAGAGCAGGTTTTAAGGGGTATACTCTACATGCTTTGGAAAAATTGGTATTATGGGTATTGTCTTCTGATTTAGACTATTAAAAGTGGCTATCTTTCTAACATTGTATGAACACAATAGCAAATCAAAATTTTTTAAAATAATCATACACTCCATGCTTCACATTTAACAATGGTGGTTGAATTTCATCACCAGTCATTGCTTGATATTTGGTGATGGTGGATTTCATATCCATCCACCAATATCTATCCTGAGAAACCTTAGGTCAGCCCCAATAAAGCTTTCTGGATTTCATCACCAGTAAAAATATCGTTGCCCCAACTTAGCCATAGTTTTTACCTTTATTTGGTTAATTCAGATTAGCACATTTGAAACACACAAGATCAAAACCTAAAAAAATGAACTCACATTAAAAGGAGATAATCAATGAATGAGGTAAGACACATGTGTTAAACAAACTTAACATTGATTGTTTATTTTTATTGTGAAATTCAAATTTTGTGTTTCATTTTACTATATAATCTATATTTTGGTTTAATTGCTTATGGTATTAACTAAAAAATAAAATAAAGCATTAAATCAAGCCAATTCAATGGAACCTTCATCCACCTTGCCCACCACTTCTGTGGTAGATTCCTTGAATGTGACACATAAAAATTTATCTACATATTTGTCACATTCCTTATCACCCACAACCTTTCATATGGTTTTTCCCCAAGTAGATTCAACCTCACCAACCATTGATAACCACATTACCCATATAGACATGGCAAAAGTAGAAGCTCTAATGAAATTTGATAACTATATCTTACAGTCAGTTCCCAATTCACCTAGATAAGATCCTACTTTACAAAATAAACTTGCCCATTCCCAGCCATCCATATTCATCCAGGTTTACACCAACCCTCTCTTGGAGGCATCATTTGCACCTTCCCATCATTTTTCCATTCTCCAATCATCATGTCCTCCTAGAACTTCATATACATCTACCTATACCAATCCTTGGTATGAAGCACAAGTCAATGTTGCTTCACAAGTACCTGTTCCATCCAATCAAGTTGCAATTCTTATTTCCACTTGTCCCCCATCCACATTAGCCATTCCATCTTCATCCATGCCTTCCCATGATGATGTGGAAATTAATGAAGCATGGGAACATTTGAACAAATTTCTTAAGATGCGGTAAAATACTCAATAGCAAGTTCAAGTGAACTCTATGCCTCATCCAATTTTCACTCAACCCACCTTCGTCACACAAATTCCATCTTGGGTACCAAAATATTTAGTGGTTTTCATTCCCATACCTCCATCCACCCATACTAATTCTATTCCCATAAGTCAACCCATCCATAGTTCTCACACATCATATCCTTTTCCTCATTCACAATCATTTCTTCACCAACCTCATAATTATCAAATTCACTTCATGCCCCCCAATTCATCACACCTCCAACAACACACTCAATCTCATCCATTCATAAATCCATTCACCACATCTCAATTCACTTAACAAGCAAACCAAGGCTTATAATAACATTGTCAACACACTAAAATTTTACAATAAATTTTAACTCAACTTACTAACATTGAGTTGCAGTTGAGTCATCATCAGTGTCATCATCATTCATATCAGCAACCATAAAAATTACAATATTTAGTTTCACAATCAACATCTCAAGGTATGATACCTATATCATAATTTCAAAATACAACATAATTGGAAAAATGCACTAAGCATCAGCCCCCTCTCAACTACACGATGCTTTCAGAATCTTATGCAACAATTTTTTGAAGGCTTTACGAAACACGAGATTTCACTTTCAGAAATCAAACCAAGAGACCCGATAAAATGAGGCAAACACTTTAAGGAATATTTGTACTGTCCTTATCATCAACAAGTAGACCATGGCATCAAGAAATACCATGTATTTAAATACGTTTTCCAAGATCTTATTGATCTGAAAGTATTTCCCATAAATGGTCCAACCCATATGATTAGGACATTGGTACCAACTCAATCGCTAAGCATAATGGTGATTCTCAAGAAAGTGCATCCTCCTAGTCACTCACATATCAATTTCAAAAAGCCCCAAAGGCACCTAAGTCCTTTGGTCACATATCAATTTCAAAAAGCACCAAAGGCACCTAAGCCCTTTGGTAACATATCAATTTCAAAAAGCCCTAAAGGCACCTAAGCCCTTTGGTCACATATCAATTTCAAAAATCCCCAAAGGCACCTAAGCCCTTTGGTCACATATCAATTTCAAAAAGCTCCAAAGGCACCTAAGACTTTTGGTCACATCTCAATTTCAAAAATTCCCAAAAGCACCTAAGCCCTTTGGTCACATATCAATTTCAAAAAGTTGCAAAGGCACCTAAGCCCTTTGGTCACATATCAATTTCAAAAAATTTCCAAGGCACCTAAGCCCTTTGGTCACATATCAATTTCAAAAGACTCCAAAGGTACTTAATCCCTTTGGTCACATTTCAATTTCAAAAAGCTCCAAAGGTACTTAATCCATTTGGTCACATTCCAATCTTCAAAAAAGCTCCAAAGGTACTTAATCCCTTTGGACATAAGCTTACCAGGCTAGGGAGTAGAAAAACCTGATTCAATGAACATCATACACTTGAAAGCGTTCCATGCTTATTGTGATTTACATATATGTATATATACATGGCTAATACACAAAAATATTGCATTTCATTTCACATTTTATTTCACATAATTGTATTTCACACATGTCATTTTCACACATTGCATTCATATACTCCATTTCAAAATTGCATTTCATTCCATCCACATTTCACATTTCATATTAGGGATCATTTATGCATTTAAAATGTTAATTGGTCCAATACAATCATATTTCCTTAATCAGGGGCACCTTCACATCATCATTCATGCCATTGAACCATTCCATAAATACAAATTATCATTTTCAAAGCCACCTATCTATAATACCTAGGTGTTTTTGGTCACTCAGCCACTCCTAGTGTTTTAAGCAAAATTCAAATACATGTCGAGTTCTTTCTAGGACCATTACACATATTTACTAAGAAAATATTGAGTTTTGGGAATTGACTCGAAAACATTCTTGAACCAAACATAATTTAACACCTTAAAAACATTGTGTGTCAAAGAGAGATAACACCATACTTGTTTTGGATATCAAATTTAAAATGGTAATCCTTGCTATTCACATCATGCAACATAATCCATAAAATAGTGATTTTTACCACTATCACAATTGCTTCCAAATTCAAAATATAGAGTAGTAAGGATAGGGTACAATTCTCATCACACTTAGTTTGAGAATATGATTTCCCAAAGCTCTAAATATCTTACATAAAACACCATTGATTATTAGGTTTTAAGGATCATACTACATTTCTAGTTAGACGATTAGGTAGTCATCCCCAAAACTTAAGAAATAAAAATTCATGGACTATGGAGTTAGCCTCCACTGAAGCTATAAACGCTTGACTAGTAGTGGAGTACGCTCACGCATGGTGAAACATCTCTTTTAAAGAGACCTATGATCACACATAAGGATAAGCTAGCTTCTTAGTCTTCATCCATAACAGGTCATGCCCAATTTACTCAAGAATAGTTAATGAACTCACTTGCACACACATTGGTTCTTGATTTCCTCGAGTC
Source organism: Wollemia nobilis (assembly GCA_028583015.1). Taxonomy (NCBI): domain Eukaryota; kingdom Viridiplantae; phylum Streptophyta; class Pinopsida; order Araucariales; family Araucariaceae; genus Wollemia; species Wollemia nobilis. Next base: position 10,764,164 of record JAQPPZ010006638.1, read on the forward strand.
ATTACCATGCTCTTGATTTGGTAAATGAATTCACTACACACATATTGGTCCTAGAGGTATTAGGTAGTTTTAGTGAGTTTGTTTTATGCCACTAGTATGTCTATGTCTCTAAAAAAATGTCAGTTATCTATATCAACATCCATATCTTGTTCCATGTCAACATCCATGTCACTTCATGAGCCATTCACTATACATACCACCAAGTTTGGTGCCCTTGATTAAACAACAATGCTAAAACATGGCCAAGGAAGATCTAAACTATGAATGATCATTATAATCCTTGCATCCATACATTCCATATTGCATTAATCATCCATAAAAAATAATATGCATTAATCACCCATATAAACATGCATTCCACAAGAGCATTACACAAAAGCATTCGCACTAACACATAACACAAAAGAAAAAACCATGTATATATATATATATATATATATATATATATATATTTATATATATCTGTATAGATCGCTAGAAATTTCAAACAACATCACAACTTGGGGGTGTTCAAGGCATCACACCTTCCCCCCTAATCAAGCAAACAAGTATACAACTTGGGGGTGTTCAAGGTATCACACCTTCCCCCTAATCAAGAAAACAAGCATACAACTTGAGGGTGCTCAAGGTATCACACCTTCCCCACCAATTCAACAAATAATTCAATCACGCATACACATCACATCATCAACAAATTCAATTGCTAGGTTCAAAATATTACGTTCTTTTGTCAAAGGTTGCACCCTTTGCCTTACATTCACATCATCCACATCCATTGCTAGGTTTAAAATATTACGTTATTTTGTCAAAGGTTGCACCATTTTCCTTAAATTCATTCCTTTAAAAAACCCCTTTCATCTGTTAGGGCAATGAATAGCGAAAGCACGAGGATACGAAAACAAAAAGGAAAAGCCAAGATGTGATTCAAATGAAAAAAAAGATAACGCTAAATCCTATGAATTGAAAATGCATGAAAGGAAAGAGGCATGAACGAATCAAAACCAAATAAAAATACAATATGGAAGATAGCCATTTTATTAATACGCTTCAAAAATTGGTTACAATTCGTCTCCTCCCTTTTCAGGGGCTAGGAGCGTTAAAAAATGTTCTTGTTACACCCATGGATGCTATTCCTTCTTTCGCGTGCCCACATGTAAAATGGGCGGACCAATCTTTGCCGCCACTTGCATTGATGAGTCTTGAATCCTTGCTTCTCCTCTAATGTCCAGATCCTACATCCAAGGAAATAGAAAATAGTCAATAGCACCTGTAGATAAAATAAAACATGCAATCCCCATTCCTTCAATTAGTGCATGCAAGATATAAATAAAATGATAACTAAAATAGATCCAAATGAACTAAAAATTTGACAAGGGCATAAAAATATCACAAGGAAAACATTGCAAATGTAACAGTCAAAAAATTCACCACAGATTTGTATTCACTTCGGGGCGGGACAAATAGACCTACAACAAAGTGTCAAAAAGCATTGTCCAAAATGTCACATTCGGGAAGCTCCAAATCAAATGTAAAGTTTAGTTTTAGCTAATTGGGGGTATTTTTGGAAGACCCAGAAGGTCATATTTTCCCAATTTGGTCTCTATAATCAGGAATTTGATGATTCTACCTTCATGTTAGTAAAGGCGAGAAATAATAGAAACATGATAAAAAATGCTCAAAACGATGTGAAATTTGAATGACAACCTATCTAAGAAACATAGAATTAAATGCAAAAATAATAGAAAGGAAATTTGCCATAGATTTCTAATCACTCTGGGGCAAGGCGATTAGGACTGCAGCAGTGTGGGGGGTGCCCGGGGGCAGGACGCCCTTTTTTTGGGGCCTGATTTCGGCACCAATCCACTTGGGATGGGTCCAAAACCTCTTGTGGGGTGTTGTCAAAAAATTTGGTGGGATGTTGTGGCCAAATTTCAGGTTTTGGTTCCATATTTATGCTTCCAATAACCACCCTATGACCTCCTTTCCAAAAGATATCAAGGATGTGAAAGGCACAAATCAAAAAGGTGTGTGTGTGGATTTAAAATGGCAGCACTTCATTGCTCAAAATGCTCCTTCTCTGTATATCTTGTGGTGAGAAAACTCACCATTTTATAGACCTGGAGGTCTCTTTGGATGAGCATGCAAAGGTGCCACTTGGCAATCATGCCTTCCTAGGGGGTAGAATATTCCTTCCTGATTAGGGGCTTCATGACTACCCCTGTAACTGCCTCTAATGCTCAAAAACGCTCACTCACACTCCCATGAGGTGAAGGAAGAGTTAAGTGGTGGATCTGAGTTGCCATGTGTCAAGATTTGACTTTTTTCCTGTCAAACCTGCTATTCGCTGCACCCTGGAGTGAATACTGCTAATCGTACCTGGGTGGGGTGAATAGAAGTTTGTAATCGTCCTTGGATGGAACAAGTATGGAGCAAAGTGCCTGAAGGTGCCAAATTGACTCCTGACCTTCCAAAACTGTTGTGAGAGTGGTTAGGACCATTGTTTAACCTCTCGGGGCTGCCATGGGGGCTGTGTGTGTCAATGCGATTAGTGTTTGTTGTCACATAATCGGATAGGTGCTGTTTTGGTGTCTACAGATGCCCCTTTTTGGGATGCGTTGTGCGTGGCGCAGTGTTGAGAAAAAAAATATAACCAAAGCACTAATGATTAGGTTTTCTCAGTAACCTAACCAACCTTTAATGCCCCAAGTATGGAAATGGTATGTACTCTTGAATCCTTGCTTCTGACGAGCGAAGGAACTCAATTCAAGTGTTAACCTTTTTTGGTGAGGTGTTACTTGAGCTTGGACATTGATCAGTCATGAATAGGCAAAGGGCGCAACCTTTTTTTTGTGAGAACCTTGAGTTCATGATTCACGAATGCCAAGTTTTTGATCAGCTTGTGATTATTGTTTGTTTGCTTCCCCAAGCAGGAGCGTGATTGTCTCTGTCAATGATTCTTTGAATGCATGTCATTTTCTTGATTGGGTATGTATTTGTTGATTAGTGACTAGGTGTGACTACCCCCTAAAGCGATGAATCGATGAGGAAACGACCTACATGAGAAAAGCGACGAGTCGCTTGACCCAAGATGACTTGTGTAAGGGTGCCTTCAGATGTTTATCGTTGAATGTGTGTGCAGTTTTTTGACATTTAGACCTATTTTTGGTGGGTTTGAACCCTTTTTGTGACGTATTTTGGAGCGAAATTATCAAAAATCCGTCCTCCCATGGAGCGGTCCAGCTATGGTAGCCTTCTTAGGGAGTAGGATAGTGAAAATTTGTGACCCCAACGTCTATTTTGGATGCCAAGAATGCCAGGTGCAAAGGTGCCTTCGTTCAGCAATGTTATTGCTATTTTTGGTTGGGTTTTGACCTTTTTTGTGACGTCATTTGGGGATGAAATTCTCAAAAATCCGGCCTCCCGTGGAGTGGTCCGGATATGGTAGCCTTCTTAGGGAGTAGGATAGTGAGGATTTGTGACCCCGACATCTGTTTTGCATGCCCAGAATGTCAAGTGCAAAAGCACTCTCATCGGGCAATTTTATTGCTTGTTTTGGTGCATTTTTTATGATATATATACATATGACTTTATTTTGTTTATACATGTGTCGTGATTTGATGTTATGCACAATTATTATTGAACGTGTATGTATGCATGTTAATTTATGTTGATGGATGCATATATTATGATGAATGCAAATGTTTCTAATTTTTATAATATGCAAATGGAATGGATGAATTAAATTTGAGATTTTTGGCGGTGGCACCATAGACTGTTTAGAACTTATGGCTTTTTGTCTTAGGCGATTGTTGTGGTACATGAATTTTTATGTATACATGCTATTTTTGTATTTTCTGATGGCAATTCGAGGATGATAGTTTGCACAGGTGGTTTAGAATGTAGTTAAGGTTTTCTGAGACTCAGATGTTTTAACTAACTAGCCAGTACTATATTTTTATCGTACAGGACATTTGGACAAGGTATGAATCAAACTTTTCATTGACCAAGTTATTTCACATCCCTGTGTGTGCAATTGAGTTCATTTATGTGGTATTCATCAGGATACCACCAGTGCCAGATAGGCTATCAACCAAACCTGTACTAAGGATCACCTAATTGGCTCCACTAACTCCTTTGTTGTATTTAGTCAGATTAATCTGCGATGCTATCTAGGATACCATAAGCTAGCTCATCCACATGCAAACATTGATCTATACACAAGTTAATGTGACAGATATATCATCATGTAGGAGGTTTACCACCAGTGACCGATAGGCTATCCACCAAACCAGTACTGAGGTTTACTTCATGACCTTCTGAATGCTGAGAGTTCCAGGGATTCAAGTTCGAATCCCTTATTTTATTCAATTATATTGGGATACTTTCTCTTTTGTAGTGATAAAAATCACTGTTTATTTTTGTTATATTTTCTTTTGAGCAAGGGATTTTGAATATTGAGTGATGAGAATCACTATTGTATGTGCCTTTTGATGTATGCACTTTTGTTATGATGTCAATTTTTTTGGAGTTTTGACTTTGGCAAATTTTTTATGTTTTGCAACTTTTTAAGAACTTGGTATTTCTTGGGGAATTGGGTAGGGAAGATGCTTGTCCTTTTACCAAATCTCAGCATTCTTGGGCTCATTCGCACAGGGGGATGAGCAAGATAATTGTTTCGCTTATTTTGACCTGGATTACTTTACAAATTTCATCTTTTGTTCACACAACTTGGGAATTATTTTATGTGTTTTAATTTGTGTTGGGATGTTACGTAACAAGGTGTGACCCAAGTAGAACTCTACCTTTATAAAATATATCTAACTTTGTATAGTATGTGGCTAGAAAGTTAATGATAGTTGAATGACGAAAGCTCTTGACTGATAAGAAGACAACCGACTATGATATGGTGAAAGCGATGTGCATGGCATTTATTTTTTGATGGACTGTTTATATAATGGAGAAATGTGTAAAGTGATGAATTTGTCGAATAATTACAATCTATGGTGCCTTTGACCTTTATGACCACAAATATGTAATGTATGGATGTGATGCTTAATGTAGCTATTATTTTTGTGTTTTTGATGGATTTATTTTTGTGAGTATTAAGATGAGATGCAAAAAGAGCTCTTTATTGATGTGATGATTTTGAGCATGCATGGAAATGAAATGTAAATTTTGTTATTTTTGATGATTTTATTGTTTTTGAATTTTCTTATTTTTGACTAAGCAATTGTGGGAATCCTTGGAGCTTTTTAGTTTGACCAAAGGGGTAATGGGCACCTTTGGGGTGTTTTGGGATTGGACCAAGTGATTGTGGGAATCCTTGGAGATTTTTGGTTTGACCAAAGGGGTAATGGGCACCTTTGGGGTGTTTTGGGGTTGACCAAGCAATTGCGAGAATCCTTGGAGCTTTTTGGTTTGACCAAAGGGGTAATGGGCACCTTTGGGGCATTTTGGGGTTGACCAAGTGATTGTGGGAATCCTTGGAGTCTTTTGGTTTGACCAAAGGGGTAATGGGTACCTTTGGGGCATTGTGGGTTTGACCAAGTGATTGTGGGAATCCTTGGAGCCTTTTGGTTTGACCAAAGGGGTAATGGACACCTTTGGGATGTTTTGGGTTGACCAAGTGATTACGAGAATCCTTGGAGATTTTTGGATTGACCAAAGGGGTAATGGGCACCTTTGGGGCATTTTGGGGTTGACCCAACGATTACGGGAATCCTTGGAGCTTTTTGGTTTGACCAAAGGGAAAATGGGAACCTTTAGGGCATTTTTGGGTTGACCAAGTGATTGCGGGAATCCTTGGAGCTTTTGGTTTGGGCTATGGCTCTTTTAAATATGGAATGGCCTCAAATGACTAATGTTCAAGGGTTCTAGTTCCTTGATTCCATCAAGAGAGGCTAGTCGGTATGTTCCAGGTCCTATTTTACTATCGATGACATAAGGACCTAACCAGTTTGCCTTGAACTTGTCCCTTAGATGGGGCAAAAAGTTAGAATTTTGCTGGTTCTCTTTTAAGACTAAGTCACCAACTTGAAAGTCCCTAAGGTAAACCTTCATGTTGTATGCCTTCTTAAGTTGCTCTTGATAGATGCGTAAACTCTCGAGAGAATTAATGTGTCGTTCATTGAGCAACGTAAGCTAGTCTAACCATTCCTACTGTGCAGTGTCATCATCGATGAAATATTGCATTGATATGCGCAGGGAAGGAATTTCCAACTCAAGAGGCATGACAACCTCGAAACCATACACGAGCAAAAACAAAGTTGCCCCAGTGGGTATCCAAATGCTAGTGCGATAAGCCCATAGGGCAAGTGGGATCTGAATGTGCCAATCCTTATGACTATCTACGACTGTCTTTTTGAGGATAGCAACTAGCATTTTGTTTGACGCCTCTGCTTGCCCATTTGACTACGGATAATAGGGTGTCAAAAAACTATGCTGAATTTTTTACTTTATGGTCAAAGCATGCACGTCTTTGTTCTTGAATGACGTCCCATTATCCGAGATTATTTTGGATGGAATACCAAAATGACATATGATATTATGTAAAATGAACTCCGAAATGCGGGTTCCAATCGTAGAGGTAAGCGGAATTGCTTCCACCCATTTGGTGAAGTACTCTGTGGCCGTTATGATAAATGTGTGATGGCCTAACGATGCAGGGGAGATCTTTTTGATTAAATATAAACCCCACTATGAAAATGGCCAAGCCGATTGGATCGGATGCAAGGCCTAAGAAGGTATGTGTGTCAAATTGGCATGGTGTTGACACTTCATGCACTTCCTTACATATGCGCAACAATCTCGCTCTAAATATGGCCAGTAATAGCCCATGTGAAGAATGCACTTTGCGATGGCCATACCACTAAAGTGGCCATCACATGTACCATCGTGTGCTTGGGTGATCGCCCAAGTGGACTCCTGTTGGTCCAAGAAATGAAGGAGGATTCCTTTGTAGCTCTGACGGTACAAAATGTCTCCTAACAAGACATGCTTTTTTTCTTTCTATTTGAATGCTCATTTTGTGGCATGCGTCAATCCAAGCCAGAGGTTACCTAACTTGAGGTAGTCCCTTATGGGTGTATACCAATCCTGCTGATCGAAAACCTCAATAGTCTGAATAGCCAATCCCTCTTGAAGTTCATCCCTAACGAAAGCTGAGCGAGAAAGAACTTGTAATAATAGCATTGTGTTGCTATTAAGGGGAGTAGGGGAGAACAAGGAACCCCAGTTGGTGTGATTCAGATAATCGTGGATTCAAGATAACTTTTTTAGGGACGGTTCAATCTAGATCAAGTGGATTCCTGGTGTTAAGTCAAAGATTTCACACTCCATCACTGATTGCGATAGTGTTTTGACTTGAATGGTTGTCATATCACCAAAAATTTCTTGTGGGATTAGTGAGCCTAAGGAGGCCATAGTGTCCACAAAATAATTCAATGACCGAGGGAGTGCCTCGATGTCGTACCATTCAAGCTTTGCCAGGAATTTGTTCATAAGGGATTTGTAGGCCTACAAAACTGGGCATTTACATTGGAATACGCCTTTGAATTGGTTGAAAATTAACAGTGAATCACCAAAGATGTTCAATCATTTGATGTTCATGGTGATTATTGTCTGAAGACCTATGAGCAAGGCTTCATATTATGCATTGTTGTTGGTGCACATGAAATCTAATTTAAATGACAGAGGCATTGGAGCCCCTTGCGGTGTTAAGAATACAATTCCTGTGCCACCCCCTTGATCACATTTAAAACCATAAAAAAATAGGGTTATGTCGGCCTATGACTCAGGTTCATCAAAATCTAGCAATTCTGAGACATGGAAGACCCCATCATCGAGTAGTTCTATGACCATAAGCTGATCATCTTCGAGGGGAGCCTCTGCTAGTTGATCGGCTATGACTTGACCTTTGATGGATTTTTTTCCAATAAAATCTATGTCAAACTCCGTCAACAACATGATTCATTTCACCGTGCGGCTACTATGATAAGTACGACTCATCATGTATTGTAATGGATTCTCCTTAGACACAACATACATCGTGTTGCTCAGCATGTAATGGCATAGATTTTTGGTAGCAAACACCACTGCCAAGCAGAGCTTCTCAACATATGCATAGTTAAGTTCATAACTGACCAGGGTGCGGCTAAGATAGTAAGTAGCCTGTTCTTTGTACAGTTCATTTTTTTGGGCTAGCATGGCACCTAGTGCCACCTCAGTAGCTGAGATGTATAAGTAGAATGGCACTCTTGGTCTAGGTGGTGCTAATACTGGTGACGAATCCAAGTATTGTTTAATGTCATCAAATGCTGACTGGCACTCGTCATCCTAGTGAAATACGACCCCCTTGTGCAATAATTTATTCATGGGTTGGCACTTGTCAAATAGATGCGCTATGAAGCGCTTGATTGACACGACCTTTCCCTGTAGGCTTCTGAGCTACTTGATGGTAGTTGGGGGAAGCATTTCAAGGATGACCTTGAATTTTTTTGGGTCCACCTTGATGCCTCGTTTTGAGACTATAAAACCTAAGAGTTTTCCAGATGTGATGCCAAATACGCACTTCTTGGGATTCAATCTAACTTTATGTTCCATGAGGCGATCGAGGATATTGCTTAAGTCATCAAGATGATCTAGGCGCAAAAGAGATTTGGCCAACAAATCATCCATGTAATCTTCCAAAGTTTTATGCATGTGATCATGGAAGATGTACGTCATGGCACGTTGGTAGGTGGCACCAGCATTTTTAAGGCCAAAAGGCATGACTTTATGTAGCACCCTAAAATTGGCACAATTAAACCTTAGTAAAAAGATAAAAATTTGAATTTTAACCCCAAACCGCCCGTTACCCTCTCCCCTTGTTTTCCATGCCATTTTTAGGATTTGTTTTGACCGTTGGACGATATCATCGCAGATCAGACGAAATCATCCCAGATCTAACGAATTCGTCTAGAACAGAACGTCCAGACGATTTCGTCCCAAAACCAAATTTTCATAATTAGCTTCTGTTTCAACAACTTCTCTAACCTGGGTAGAAAGCGTGTCTGCATAGTTAGAGTCTCCCCCATTGGAGATCTCCCAAATTGGGATGATCTCCAACCTCCTAACCTCTCCCTAATCCTATATAAACTGGGACTTTCTCAGTTTATCCCCCTGAACCCCCTAGCTGATGGATTTCCCTACAAATTTAGTTCCTTGTGCCTTAGAACACCTTCATACTTTTGTTTGCATTGCATATTTCAAGTTTTCTTGCAGGAATCTTACTGTTCTTCAGCTGGAGCAAGCCTGGATCATCGTAGGCGATTCCAGACGATTTTGGATGATCCTATCGTAGATCGACGACGATCTCGTATGATTGGAGGCGATCTCGACTGTAGTCCAGATTGGGGGCAATCAGAGCCTAGAGTTTGCATTTTCTTGTCGTTTCTCTGCATTTCTTTATGCATTATCTTAGTTATTATATTTATGCATCCTGGAGTTCACCTCATTTAGTATAGATGCATGATAAAGTCAAAATAAATTGTCAAATTGATGCATTTCCTTTTAATTGCTATCTGGATTTATCATTTGGGCAAGTCCACTATTATTTCTATCATTTCCCCTTGCTTTTGCAGTTGCATTTTTGGTATTTTGTATCTGTTTCTATAGTTGCAGGTTTTTGACGAATTCGTCTGATGAATTCGTCAGATCGACGATGATCTCATCTGATCTCAGATGACCGACTATGATCTGAGATGATTCCATGCAATTCCAGATGATTACGTACGATTTGAGATGATTTGGACTACTACAAGACTCAGAATCTTCATCAGACATCCGAAATTAGGTATGTTCTGTCCTATTTAGCATATTCTCTATGTTTAGAATTTATTCATGTTTTTTGTATTCATAAAAATCAGCATTGGCATATAGAATAGTTTAGATTCATCTTGGCCAAACCTAGGAATTGAATGATTAAAGCACAAAATGAACACATCAAACCTACTCTCAACCTAGGTGTGGAAACTGCCACTCAAAATTTTCCTGGTGAACCCACCATCCATCGAAAATTCACCCTTATACCCCTCCCCCGAGAGGCGGGACCTTCAAAGGGCCTCTCAGTCCGAGGTATTGTCCCATCCTTCTCGCATCCCCCTTTCGGGCATGGATCCTATAGCCTGAAGGTAAGGATGCAAAAAATTTGGAGCGATACATTTTGGTGAACCCGACGTGAAAACCAAAAACCTTTTGAAAACAATCCAAAAAACAACAAAACATAAATGCATTTAGAATCATCAGACAAACAAGTAGGATTGCATATCATATTTAGATGGTAGATTATAATAAAAGACGAGCTATCACTATTAATGTTGAGAATCAATTAGCAGCTATAGAGATTACTTCTGTACTTAGAGTACCTCAAACAAATAGGGTTCAACCTTTATGGGACGAACTTAATAGGAGATTGAATATCATTGAATCTAGATCAACCGAACTCGAGCAAATCAAGAGGTTTGTCCTAGATAGAATCCTGGATCCTGATCAAGTGACCTTGTATCATGAGCTTCAGAGAGCTTGCCATAGGTGGTTAGCAGATAAAAGAGCCCTTGTGTCTTCCGAGTTGTACACCTTTGAGGAATACCTCGACAATGCAGTTGTAGTACATAAATTTCTATCTCGTATAGAGGATCAAGAGGTCGTCCTTACGGATAGAAAGAGATGGAATAGAGTTCCTAGAGCTGTGTTATATCGAGAGTATTGCCATGAGCTCTATTTTTACAAGTCAGAGTTAGAAGTAGATAACATCACCATAGCACACTTTGTCAAATTCCTGAAAAACCATTTTCAATTTGAAGAGGAGCATTTCATGACTCCTGATGAACTTGATCCTATTAATGATATCTATAAACTATTTATAGAAAACTAAGCCATTCTTTTATTATTATTATTTCTTGCATTTAGTGTGATGTTTTTTGTCTTTATAATCATAAAAACAAAAAAACAAAAACAAAACAAAAACATAACAAAAAATCAAAACATTTTCTTTTAAGTATTATAGTAGGTATATAATTAAAATATATACCTCCCCAAATTTGTTGCAAATATATATATATATTAATATATATTTGCTAAAATCTAAATTTAAGCATAATGACTAGACTTAGGAATGGAAAACAGACTGAAGTAGAAGAAGATTGGTTAGGAAGACCAATAAATAAACCAGATGTCCTTCCTGAAGACCCAATTCAGGAAGAAGGAACACTAGACCAACAAGAAGAAGAGTTTGTTGGCGCAAATGAACAAAGAGAAACTATTAGAGAGGAAGGATCCTCATCTCCTAAAATATCTCCGGAAGGAGCTGTTACTTTTGAGAACATGGAACATTTCTGGAAGTTCCTCAATACTAATATTGGCACCCTTAATAGAGCAGTCCATATGGACAAGGATCAAATTAGTGACACTCAAGCAACCCTAGAAGACATATATCACACACGCACTAATCCCTTGTCCTTCGTTGATCAAGAAAGTGATCAAGCTGGACCATCCAATTTGGATATGGCCGCTATAATCTAGAACATGCAACAACAACAAGTTACCCAACCACCTAGAGTGCCTGTTACCAAGCCTAGGGTTATTCCCACACAAAAGAAACCTTCATTCACTGCTCTATTTCGCCAAGTTATTGATCAACATACCTCAAATCAACAGAAGCCCAAAACAAAACCTAACACCAATTTCCAACAATCTGGGATACAACATAATGCTACAACAAATCCTCTTCATAATACTCTTCCTACCAACCATTTGCATAATAGCAATATAGCATCCAATCCTTACGTCACGCCATCATACGCTCAAATACCACCGAACCAATATGGTGGACAAACTAGTAATCTGGAAGCCATGGTGAAACAATTAGTCTCCCGCATGGACCAGATAGATCCCTACCGTCCCTCGTACAATTATCGAGAGATGTGTAGTCAGCCTCTAGATCCTATAGTTGTAGCACAACCATACCCTAAACACTTTCCTATGCCTGTCCTACCTATATATAAAGGAACCGAAGATCCCATAGAGCATCTTCGTATGTTTAGGATAGCATGTCATGACATATCACATGATGACTTGTTATTACTAAAGATGTTCCCAAAAATTTTAGGAGGAATGGCATTAGAATGGTATTATCAACTACCCACTCATTCTTTGAGGAATTTCGAAGAAACCGTCGAGTCTTTTGTTCATCAATTTAGTGCCTACATTGAAAGGCATGTAACCATTAAAGATTTATACAACCTAAAACAAGACAAAGATGAATGTTTTGCTGATTTCCTAGCTCGATGGAGACAGTTGATAGGAAAATTGCACTTTGTGTTACCTTATCGGGAAATTTTGGATATCTTTATCAATAATTTACAAGAACAACTATCCTATGAGTTATCAATTGCTACCTTGACCACCTTCGATCAAGCTATAGATTTAGCTCGAAGAGTGGAAGATGCTCTTATTAGGAGAGGTCAACTTAAAAAGAAAGATGATGAGAAAACATCCAAAAATCAATATAAAAATAAACAAGTTGTGGGTGATGGAGTCACTGATAGTAGAAATATCGCTACTATTAATGTTGCGAAAACAACAGAGAAATTTATACTGAAACCTCCTGATAAACCACCTCGAGAATTTACTAGGTTAAATCAACCTTTATCAACCATTCTCCCACAATTATTAGAATGAGGTTTGATCCAATTACCAAATATCCGGGAACCTGATCCAACTATACCTGGATACAGAGCTGATTTACACTGTGATTTCCATAGAGGACCTGGACATGCTACCAACTCTTGTAAAATATTAAAACATAAAATACAAGATTTAATTGATAACAATGAGATGGAGGTACAAGCCTTTCAACCTAAACAAAATCCTCCTAATAATGCTCAAAAGAACATCCCCCAAAATCAGAATTAGAATGCCAATCAATCATTGGACATATTTCAACATCCTTTACCAAAGCATGGTAAAGAGGTGGCTAATCAAATTGAGCATCATAATGTTCCCCCTCCTACCCGATATGTAGGAACTATTAGTGGACATTCACCTACTCATGATCCGCAAATCTTTGACACAACTTTATCCATGGTTATGACCAGACCTCTATATAATATTCGGACACCTGATCTTAGTGATACCGAATATGAGACTGAAAGTGACATGGAAATCACCTCAAATCAATCAAATAGTTTTGAAGATGAATCAGATCCTATTCAACCTATCACAAGTTCTATGGTTCCAGAAGAACCATTTCCAAGAAGAGTCACTACTCGACCATCGTCTCACCAATTACTTTCTAATGAACAAGCCATAAATGCTAGACCAAGACCTATTCATCATCCTCAAAATAATATTGTAGGTACCATCGGAGTTGTTACTCGACAACAGGCTCAAAATTCTCAACAAGATCAAACTCAGAATGATGGATCAGCTCCATTTGTTTTGAAACTTCCTAATAAAGGGAATCATGCGCCTAATGTTCAACCTAAGCCTCCTTATAATATTAAGGAACAATTATCAAATACTACAGCTAGAATTTCCCTTTTGGACCTTTTAAGATCTTCTCCTACACATAGGGATGAATTAATGCTCACATTAAGCCAGATGATGGTACCACAAAATATTCAACCTGAAGCCATGTCCAATACTATCATAACTCGCGAAGTCGATTGCATTGACTTCCAGGATAGAGATATACCACAACATAGTTTACATAAGGATAACCCCTTATATATTACTGCCCTAATTGGAGATGTAGCAGTTAAACGAGTCTTGATTGATAATGGTTCATCTTTAAACATTTGCACTTTTGACTTCTACCAAATATTTGGGTTTAGAAGTGACGAAATGAAAAGAACTGATATGATCATAAAAGCCTTCAATGACGAAACACAAGAAACGTGTGGAGTTATTACTATCCCATTGCAAGTTGGTCCAAGAACCTTAGACATGACCGTGTTTATTGTACATTGCCCTGCATCGTACAATATACTCTTGGGTCGCCCTTGGATCAACGCGATGTGAGATGTTCCCTCAACTTTACATCAATGTGTTAAATTCGAATTTAAGAATCAGTTGGTTACCATTCATGGTGATCCTAGACCCTTTGATATGTGTGCTTTGGCAGAACCTGTTGGAGTTCAATTTTGCCCTGCTTTATCATCCACACATCCTAATTCTCATCAACCGTCTAAACATGTGAAACACACACTCATAACATCATCTACTCCATCAACTACACCTCTACATATAGTTCAACCATCTTCCGAACAAACCACATTAGGACCCCAAAAAGATCCTAAACCCATAACCAATGCTTCTTGTTTTACTCCTATAACTTCCATACCTATAGATCCATCCATAGACATCTCTACAACGTCTACACCTATCAGAGGCATGTTTTCTGCATCCGAAACCATAGGAAATGATCCTTCTACCTCTTACGCTCTTACTGATGAGCTCTTACCCGATTTATCTAAAATTCTTGTATCAAAAAAAACAAACGTTGCTATGCAAGATTCCCATATTTTAAATAAATTGCCACCCTCTCCTCGTACCTTGGGCCTCCCACAGCCTATGGGAAGTATCTACCAAGTCGGGAGCTATGCTTTTATTTATAAGGGATATGACTGGGGAAGAATACCTAGAAACATCAAGACTCATTATGATGGGTATGCTCGCTGTTATTTTACTAATGAGTATGTTAAAGCTAAGCCTATAATGCTTAAATTGGGATATAAAGGGAAAGGTTTGGGACCTTCCCAAAATGGTATGAAAGAACCTTTTGAGGTAGAACCATGGCCTGCCCGATGTGGTGTGGGCCTATTTCCTAGTAAAGTTCAGCCCTTCCCATTTGAGGATGATGACCATCTCATATCTTACCAAGATTATTTGGATGAACGTGATGCTTTGCATTTAAGGAATAACCCATTTACATGTAATATGCTATCCATAGCTTACCCTGAGATGATTGTTGAATCCGACGATGAGTTGGAAGGGGATATCTTCCATGATGTCTCCATTGAGGAATTGTTATATAATGGATTTTATTTTGATGGCTCTATACCTAGTATAGCCCAGCTTGAGGCCACGACTCCTCAAGATGAATTATCCAAGCTAACCTTGGAAGAATTACAAGAATTGGGCGTTTCACCCACCCCGCATAATTTTGAGAGAGATCTACACATGGAAGTAGAAAACGTCATAAAAATTAACATTGGAACCGAAGATAACCCTCACATAATCAACATTGGATCAGAATTGAGTCAAGAAAAACAAGATAAATACATTGCATTTCTTAAACAATATGAAGACATCTTTGCTTGGACATATGAGGATATGCCAGGATTAGACCCTTCCGTAGTTATGCATCACCTAGTAGTCCATCCGGATGCTAAACCTATTAAACATAAACTTAGAAAAATGCATCCTAAAGTGGCCTTACTAGTCAAAGGGGAATTAGAAAAACTCTTAAATGTTATTTTTATACAAGCCATTGATTATGCTGAATGGATCTCAAATGTAGTTCCAATAACTAAGAAAGAAGCTACCAAAGTTAGGGTTTGCACATATTTCAGAGATATTAATGCTGCATGCCCTAAAGATGATTTTCCTCTTCCCAACATGGATCAGATCATTGATTTTACCACTGGAAGTGGAATGATATCCCTAATGGATGGATTCTCTGGTTATAATCAGATCAGGATAGCTCCTGAAGATCAGGCTAAAACAACCTTTATTACCCCTTGGGGGACCTTTTGTTGGAAAGTGATGCCATTCGGTTTGAAGAATGCAGGTGCAACCTATCAACGAGCTATGACTTATATCTTTCACGATATGATGCATGATATTCTACATGATTATGTAGATGATATTATAGCTCGTTCCATCAAAGAAGATGATCATTTAGATGACTTGAGAAAAGTCTTTGATCGGTTAAGGGAATATCTTATCCGACTAAATCCAGCTAAATGTATATTCGGAGTTAAGTCCGGTAAATTATTGGGGGTTATAGTTTCTTTACGTGGCATCAAAATTGACCCTCTCAAGATTGCGGCTATCACTGATATGCCCACACCCACAAATATATCTGAATTACGAAGTCTACAAGGTAAGCTTCAAGCTATTCGCCGCTTCATTGATAAGTTGGCAGACAAAACCGGACCCTTTCTTAAGCTTCTTAAGAAAGATGTCTCTTTTCATTGGGATGACGAATGTCAGGAAGCATTTGAACTCCTTAAACAATATCTTCTTAAACCACCGGTGCTTTCACCACCTAGATCTGATCGCCCATTTATCTTGTACATTTTTGCTTCAGATTTTGCCTTAGGAGCTATGTTAGCTCAACTTGACGATGAGAAGAAAGAGCGTGCTAATTATTACATTAGCAAAACCTTAATCAGTTATGAAACTCGCTATACAGTATTAGAGAAGTTATGTCTAGCAGTCGTATTTTCTACACAGAAACTATGCCACTATATGCTCAGTTAGAAAACATATGTTATTGCCAAATTCGACCCTTTGCGATATCTCATGAGTCGACCTTATTTATCTGGTCGCACAACAAAGTGGGTTCTTGCGCTAAGCGAGTTTGAACTCACGTTTATAGGACAGAAGTTTGTTAAAGGTCAAATCATAGCAGATCAATTAGCTGCTGCACCCTTAGAGTCTACCCATCCCCTCATCATTGAGTTTCTCGATGAATGCCTTAAATTAGAGGTAGACCATCCTGAGCAATGGTCCCTATACTTTGACGGAGCCCGATGCATGAGTGGGGCTGGTGCGGGTATTATTTTAATATCTCCACAGAAACATCTTATACCTCTATCCTTTAAATTAATGTTTGCTTGCACTAATAATACTGCTGAATATGAGGCTCTAATCCTTGGATTACGAGCCGCCTTGGCACTAAAAATTAAAAATTTATTGGTTTTCGATGATTCTCAACTTGTCATAAATCAAATCAATGATGTTTATCGGACCAGCAGATGATAAATTACGCCCATATAAAGCATATGTCCTACAATTATTATCTTTATTTGATCAAGTTACCTTGGAAGCTATTCCTCGAACTAGCAACCGTGCGGCTGACGCTATGGCTGTAGCTGCATCTCTTTTGCCCTTGGAGTTAGATGACGAATATGCTACCATCATTATTCATCGACTCCAGGAACCCACTTCAAATAAATCATGCTTAGAACCTTTGGATGTGTTTCTAATCAATGAAACTACTCCTGAATCATGGTACACTAATATATTTAATTTTCTTCAAAATGGGACCTTCCCTGAAGGTTGTAATAGCAACCAACGTCGGTTATTACATAGACGAGCAAGTCGCTTCGTGATTATTGGTAATACCTTGTATAGGAGATCTTTTGAAGGCATCCTACTGAGATGTTTGAATCTAGAAGAATCTAGATCAGCTTTGAGTGAAGCCCACAATGGATCTTGTGGGGGACATTTTAGTGGTAGCGCCATTGCTAAGAAGCTCCTTAGGATAGGATATTTTTGGCCTACCATGGAGAATGATGCACATGATTATGTGCGCCATTGCGACAAGTGCCAGAAACATGCTGACCTTGTCCATGCCCCTGCACAAGAACTATGGGCTATTTCATCTCCTTGGCCCTTTTCAAAATGGGGCTTAGACATCATTGGAAAAATCAACCCTATGTCATCTGATGGACACAAATTTATCATAACCGCCATCGAGTATTTCATGAAATGGGTTGAAGCTATGCCCTTAGCTTCTTGCACTGGAACCCAAGTTTCCAAATTTATTTTTAATCAAATTATTTGTAGGTTCGAAATTCTTGCAAATCTCATCTCGGATAATGGAACTTGTTTCAAAAATAAAGATGTCAAGAAATTATGTCAAAAATATAAAATTCAACATCGTTGGTCCACCCCCTATTATCCTCAGGGTAATGGCCAAGCAGAAGCATCCAATAAAACATTAATCAAAATCCTCAAAATACTGGTCAATAAATCTGGTCGAGATTGGCACATCCAATTATATCCTGCTTTGTGGGCTTATCGAACTAGTGTTCGCACCCCCACAGGTACTTCACCTTTTGTTTTGGTTTATGGTGCTGAAGCAGTTTTTCCCTTTGAATTAGAAGTTCCTTCTTTGGCTCTACTACTTCAAGATACTAAAGTAGGAGATGAATATCGTGCTGGCAGATTTAGTCAACTGGAACTCCTAGATGAAAAGTGCATCAATGCTTTGGAGCATCTTCGTGCCTACCAAAACAAGCTTAAGAGAGCATATCTCAAGAAAGTTCATCATCGATCCTTTGAGATCGACGACCTTGTCTTAAAAGAAAATCAAAAAAATACTAATGCAACTAAAGACCTTAAAGGTAAATTTGAGCCCAACTGGCTTGGACCATATGTCATCACTGCTAAATTTGGCTCAGGAGCATACAAATTATCTACCTTAGATGGTAAAGATCTTAAAGAACCTATGAACATTATGCATCTCAAACGCTATTATGCATAAAATCTGGTCATTTCATCATTGTATATATTGTTATTTTGCATATTGTTTCATTTTCGTCATCCATATAAAAAAAAACAGTAATAGTATTTATTCTTTCCATTCATAACTTAAAATCAAAATATAAAAACACTTCAAAATCATCAAAAATCTTCAAAAACATCTTTTATTTTTGTACCTGTCAATTCTTGAAGTATTGCAGTTATATTTTCAATTATTTTGGATAAATTAGCATTTATTTGGAATCCCGCACTTTCACTTTCACATGCATAAATATCTTGATTTTATTTGGTATGATTATTAATCTCTCTTATATCAAAGTCCACAGTTGAATTAAATAAAGTTTTGAGCATAGAAGAATTGATCTTGTTATTTACTTAAACCAAGCACATCTCTTCACATTAAAATGATTTCATTGCAAATTCGATATAATGCTACATAGTAGAAGTGGTTTCTTGAGCGAAAAGTTTCCCCTGCTATCCTATCATGCACATGGTCTAGAATCTTTGAGAATTGACAAAAGGACAAGCTCACCCCTACCCAGAATAAAAATCCCTTGCTCTACAACCAATCCGAGCAAGTATCCCTAGTATAGGAAGCAAACGAAAAAGTCAAAGCAAAAGAGAAAAAGAAAAAATATCATTTTGTACCATCGCAACAATATTTCAACACTATCTCAGTTCCAAGAAAAAATACAAAAAAAAAAGAAGAGAAAAAAATAAAAAGCAAAATGCAATAAATCCCTTTCCCTACCCCTTGAAAAGAAAAGAAGGGTGAATGAGCTTGAATCCCTGGAATTCTCAATTATTCGAAAACCGTGAGGTAAGCCCCATAACAGGTGGTTTGTGCCCAACCCGCTTGGCCTTGGGTAATTCCTAGCGTGGTGATATGTCTGTCACATTAGCGACCTTCTTTTGTACAGACCTATATCTACTTATGGATTAGCTAGCTCTTGATAACCCGACTTACATAGTAGTCTGGTATGGTTACATGCATATAAATCATGGTCAATGAACCCTTATTTGGTTAAGTCAAATTACTTGTATCAAATTTTCTTGCTCAAAATTGGTGAATGAACAATACAATTGCACACACATTTGTATTTGAGAGATTTTGTATCATCATGATAAATCAAGATCGGTAATGAACTCACATTTGCACATGAGGGTTCCTTATAAATCTACATTTTTGTCTTTGAGATAATTTAAAATATCTCTGCAATTCTTTTCGCATCATTTCATCTTCTTATTTAAGAACATTTGCTTAGCATAAAAACAATTAAATATATGTTTTTCCAAACAAACAAAAATTTTCTTTCACATCTTCAAAAAAAAACCTCGCAAATAAAGTCATGTTCATTTTCTGTTTATCTCAACATCAAAAATCAATCATGCAATAAAACTAAAATATCAAATTCTTTTTTTGGATTTCGCGATGATGGTATAAGTCTATACCCATAATTCTATGCCTAGCGCAAACCATTGTTCTTATTTTATTTCCCATTTCATTTTTAATTCATAAAAACATATGACTTACATCATTATGTTACACAATGGAGCTTTAAAATGAACGAACACTTATTCTATTTTCATGTCATTATGTCAAACATTCAATTTTGCAATGATGGTATAGTTCCTAGGGACTTATTCAAAAAATTTCACACTTAGGAATTTATGCCTAGCAAAAATCATATTTTTTTAATATGTCATGCATAATTTTTTTTTTATGAAAATCTGAAAACAAATCATCACCATCATCATTTTTTTTCCCATCATTTTCAACTCAAAGTCTTAAGACAGTCTCTTAAGCACTCTTTTACTTTTAACAATATTTCTATCCTGGGGATTAGCTTGACGACCTAGCGAGCGGTGACTCCATGAAATGGTCTATAACAACGACAATGTCCTTTGAAATTATTGTTAGAAGTCTCTTTTATTTTTCATCAAATCACACCCCACAAAACAACCAATTTATTCACATCAGATTATTTCATTTACAAAGATTATGCCATGACATAAAAATTATAATTTATTTCCAAAATGACATAATTACATGAATCATCAATCACCAAAATTTAAAACTTAAAGCATCATAATACAACATATATACACAAGTCATATCATCAAAAAGATAATCTATATATATCATCAATCAATTATGTACATCATCTGGATTGGTATGCCACAATCAAAACCCTGGCATACTCAATCCCCTCAAAAAGTAATAATAATACAATCTGCACTCTATAGTAGCTAGCCTCGAGAAGCCCTCGAGCTCTCAGCCTCATCTCCTCCCCCACCCTGACATGGAGGAGGTGGTCCCATAGAGGTCCGAGCTGTGTCCCGGGTCCTCGTCGTCGATCGTGAGGATGTCCTCGATGATCCCATCATGATCGGCTCTGCAATGGGGGCTGGCAATGGTACCCTCTATCCCTCTAGGACCATGTGATAGTATAACCCCTGGTAGAATGCGGTCTGAGCAATAGACCATGCCAGGATCCCGAGTGCTCACCCCTCCGCTCCGAGCCCTGAGTCGTGTAGCCTCATCCTGTAGTGTCTGCACCTGAGCCCGGAGGTGGGCATTCTCAGCCCGAGAGCCGCCATCTCGCTTCTCTCCCCCACCTCGACACCCTTGCCCTTATCGGGTGATGGTGGCCTCTCCCCCGCTACGAAGGGATCGTCTCTCCTCCTCTCCCTATCGTGACCTTGTGCTACCTCAATAGCGACTCGGCACCGCCTCCCCATCCATCGCACCATGGCGTGCATCGGACCCTATGCCCTCATCATCCGAGGAGGGTGGATGCCTGCATACCAGGCATCATATCCATCCGCAACCCCAGTGTCATCACCATCCACTGGCTGGATGGGGGCATCATCCGTGTCCTGACTCCAGAACCGCTGCATGTCTGGAGCCCCACTTAGTGTGGTACTATCCCGAACGATGCTGGGAGTACTCGTAATCCCTGAGAGAAGGGATCCCCTATTGTAGACCGAACTATCATAGAACTCGATCGTAGTGGTGGAGCTCTACCTCTCCTCACTCCATCCTCGCCCGATAGACTCGCCTAATGTGAGCCAGCTCCTACCCATCCTCCTCCCACCCTGGATGCTCTCACCACGGCCTCCAGGTGATCTGGTCTAGGATGAGGTCATCCAGCAACCTCCGTGACATCGACAGATCTATCCATCACTATGACCCCCTCTGTAACCACTAGTAGAAAACCCGGGGCCTCTCCCCGATCAACCCCTATCAATGGGAGCCCTATCGGCCTCCGCACCGTGATGTGCTCCCAGCACCAAACCTACAGTAGTGATGTCAAGACCAGACATCGGCCTCCCTTGTATATGACCCCGTGCAGGATCCTATACAGGCGACATAGCACAAAACTACCCCATGAGTATCTGTATTCGTGGTCTCTCATGTCACAGACCACATCTGAGAGGAGCCAGGGTAATCTGCACCCGCTCTGGTGGCACAACAGTAAGCCACCTACCACCCCTACCAAAACTCGAGTCAACCTAGATGCCCCAGGCATCTGCCTTAGAGACTCGATGTTCACTTCGCCCTTCTCCAGGGTGAAGCTTGGGTCTCCGCTCAGCCTCATCATCACCTGGCCCTAATTGGCCATAGGAGTCATCAGACGTCCTTGTATGGGGATCCTCAAGATCCTCCATACGTCCTCTAGTGTGGGAGCCATCTCCCCTATCGATAACCAGAAGTAGGATGACCCCGAATACCACCTCTCTGCTAGGGCTGTCAGTAGCCCCATTTCTGTTGGTACTTGTGGCATCTCTCGCCACATGCCGCAAACCGACTCGATGCTAGCTCGATCACGCTCCGCCTGGTCGAGCATGGCTATGTCATCTCTCAACCCACCGTATTTCCACTCTCGAATCTTTAGTAATCCCCTCTGCAAAACAAACAATAAAATAATAAAATTCATTAAACCAATCATTAAAATCAAATTAAAAACATTTTAATCAAGCTTAATTTCTTTTAAAAAATGATGATATCGTCCACCATTGGATTATATCGTCCCAAATTGGGCAAAATCATCCTTTGTAGGATGAAATCATCTCCGATTTCACAACTTGGGGATCGCCCCTTGTTGGACGGGATCGCCCCTAGTTCACCAATTTTTCCCTTGGACGAAATCGATGATCTAGGGACGATTTTGACGAAATCGGGACGATTTCGTCTCGACATCGTTGACGGCCTAAAAATGGCCGCGATGCCCCAAAAAATCAAAATTTTAAACCAAAAATTGCACAAAACAAATTCAAACATAATTTACTAGGATTAGATCCTTACCCGTAGCCCACGCCGGACCTCTGTCGATCGGTGTGCTGTCTCCACCATTTTTTTCTCTGCAGAGCTCTAAAACCAATAAAATTGAATAGTAAAAATGAATTAGGGTTTTACCCTATTTTCTTAATTTTATTTTAAATCAACAACATTTTTTTCAATTTTGCTTTTTCGCGCTTTTACCTCAAACGTTCGATTTGGGTAAAAACACGGAGGGGGCACCATAGTAAGCAGTTGTACGATTCGACCTAGAATCGTCATCTAAAAAATTGAGTAAATTTTTGCTTTCTCGTAAAACGGGAAAAACTCGTCTTTAACGCATTTTCTTCAAAAAATTTGCTAAAGAGGGGGCAAAATGTAGCACCCTAAAATTGGCACAATTAAACCTTAGTAAAAAGATAAAAATTTGAATTTTAACCCCAAACCGCCCGTTAACCGCCCGTTACCCGCTTTCCTTATTTTTCATGCCATTTTTAGGATTTGTTTTGACCGTTGGACGATATCATCGCAGATCAGACGAAATCATCCCAGATCTAACGAATTCGTCTGGAACAGAACGTCCAGACGATTTCGTCCCAAAACCAAATTTTCATAATTAGCTTATGTTTCAACAACTTCTCTAACCTGGGCAGAAAGTGTGTCTGCGTAGTTAGAGTCTCCCCCATTGGAGATCTCCCAAATTGGGATGATCTCCAACCTCCTAACCTCTCCCTAATCCTATATAAACTGGGACTTTCTTGGTTTATCCCCCTGAACCCCCTAGCTGATGGATTTCCCTACAAATTTAGTTCCTTGTGCCTTAGAACACCTTCATACTTTTGTTTGCATTGCATATTTCAAGTTTTCTTGTAGGAATCTTACTTTTCTTCAGCTGGAGCAAGCCTGGATCATCGCAGGCGATTCCAGACGATTTCGGATGATCCTATTATAGATCGATGACGATCACATACGATTGGAGGCGATCTCGACTGTAGTCCAGGTTGGGGGCAATTAGAGCCCAGAGTTTGCATTTTCTTGTCATTTCTCTACATTTCTTTATGCATTATCTTAGTTATTATATTTATGCATCCTAGAGTTCACCTCATTTAGTATAGATGCATGATAAAGTCAAAATAAATTGTCAAATTGATGCATTTCCTTTTAATTGCTATCTGGATTTATCATTTGGGCAAGTCCACTATTATTTCTATCATTTCCCCTTGCTTTTGTAGTTGCATTTTTGGTATTTTGTATCTGTTTCTGTAGTTGCAGGTTTCTGATGAATTTGTCTGACGAATTCATCAGATCGATGATGATCTCGTCTGATCTCAGATGACCGACTGTGATCTGAGACGATTTCATGCAATTCCAGACGATTACGTACGATTTGAGATGATTTGGACTGCTACAAGACTCAAAATCTTCATCAAACATCCGAAATCAGGTATGTTCTATCCTATTTAGCATATTCTCTGTGTTTAGAATTTATTCATGTTTTCTGTATTCATAAAAATCAGCATTGGCATATAGAATAGTTTAGATTCATCTTGGCCAAACCTAAGAATTGAATGATTAAAGCATAAAATGAACACATCAAACCTACTCTCAACCTAGGTGTGGAAACTGCCACTCAAAATTTTCCTGGTGAACCCACCATCCATCAAAAATTCACCCTTATACCCCTCCCCCGAGAGGTGGGACCTTCAAAGGGCCTCTCAGTCTGAGGTATTGTCCCATCCTTCTTGCATCCCCCTTGTAGGCACGGATCCTATAGCCTGAAGGTAAGGA
The DNA here is from genome assembly GCA_028583015.1 of Wollemia nobilis. Classification (NCBI taxonomy): domain Eukaryota; kingdom Viridiplantae; phylum Streptophyta; class Pinopsida; order Araucariales; family Araucariaceae; genus Wollemia; species Wollemia nobilis. Next base: position 10,788,768 of record JAQPPZ010006638.1, read on the forward strand.
TGTAAAAAATTTGGAGCGATACACCTTATAGCAAAATGTCCCCCAAGGCGTTGTGAACACCATTTTTAGTTGGTCCTTGGGATTGATACGAATCTGATTGTATCCTGAGAAACCATCCATGAGGGAAAGCATTTCGTGGCCTACTGTAGCATCTACCAATGCGTTGATGCTCAGCAATGGGAAATCATCCTTAGGACTCCATTTGTTTAGATCTCAAAAATTAGTGCATATGTGAATCCTCCCGTCAGGCTTTTTGATGGGCACCATGTTGGACAACCATGGTGGGTAATCCATGCAGATGACAAACTGTGCATCCAACAACTTTTATAATTCATCTTTGACCATTAAGGCCACTGTTGGGTGCATCTTACGTAGTTTTTTCTTTACTGGCTTAACTGTCAGATCAAGCGTTAGATTATGCATGACTAGTTGCGGATCTAGCCCCAGCATATCTTTGTAGGACCATGCAAAAACCTCCTTCTTCTCTTTAAGAAGGGCAATGTAATAGCTTGCTCTTTGGGGGATAGACTTACCCCTAGCTTGATAATCTATGGATTCATTGGATTCGAGCCGATGTCTACGTCAAACGTCTCCTCGATCGACATGTGGGATCCGTCCTCCAACTGGTGTGGAGTTGGGATCAAGTGGATATCATTTGCTGAGTTTAGATCATTGTTAGGAACCTCGGGTCCCTCTTCAGCATGGAAGACATCCTGAGTTGGCCATGGGGTGAGATGAAGCATCTCATCAAAAGGCCAGTACTCTAATGGGGATGGTTGTAAATTGATGCGATCCCAGTCTATGGTATCTATGTCTAAATACAATGACTATGTTGGATCGGTCAGATTGTGTATGGGAGTGGTTAAGTCAATGGAGATCATGTTGATGAAATGATTTTGGTCTCCATTACTATGGGTGTGATGACTCGAACATTCTGGATGTCCTCTATGCTCTGAATCTGGCTCTGGAGGTATTGGCACGAATGGATCGGCCCTATGTGTGAATAGGAAGACATGGTCTGCCCTCGGCACTGATATCGCTATATGGTCTCTGGGCGGTAGGTGCTCTTCGTATGCCCAAAGTGGCAGATTCAAAACTTGGTCCCACTGCATTGGGTTTATGTGCCACTCATGCCCCGACATTATGTTTAGTTGTTCGAATATGTCATCAATCTCCAAGGGGTATTTTTGTTGCATCTATCACATGTGATTGAGATATGCCATCTTAGTTTCATCTTCATAATCACTGTCGGAGATCCAAAGGCCTTCGTTGCCTCCAACAACTGTTTGCGACATTAGAGGCTCGTCTTGCTCGATCAAATTGATCTGGCCCCATTGGGGTTGTTCCGCTCTCTATGGTGGGGCCTGATTGTCTTGTGGTGGCACTTGCTCGATGGGAGCCATCAAATTGAACATTGCCAAGAGGCTTTCCTGATAATCATCCATGGGGATCACTTATGAGTGATTGCTATCTGATTCAAAGGGGTCCCATGGTGCTACCTCATATTCTGACTCGTCTTCTGAAGATCCTTCCTGACCTTTTCTATACCTTTCTTGTAGGTGAGTCCTCGAAATTTCTCCTATCTCTAGCAAAGGGAAAGGGTTGTTGGGGTCAACAAGGTTGGTTGTCAATAATGGGAGATAATCCCCCAGTGTATATGTTGTGTTAGGGTTGGCATATGGATCTAATGCCAATCCCCCCTTGTTTCCTATCCCTAGGCCTTGCATGTTTTCAACCAAGATGTCCAAGGGTAGAGGGTGGTTGAACCCTACCCTTGATTTGTCGTATGGCATTTGGTATATTGGTTGGCAAAGAACACGCACTCCTTACTCATATCTACCTAACCCATAGCCATGCCAATTGCATTGGTCAAGATATCTCAAAGTGAAATCTGGGTTGGACAAATAATTGACATCTTTAGTAAAAGGCTCTTCATCTTCGTCCTCTTGCATGCAAGGTTCAATACCATGATCAAGGCCCCCATACACAAAGTTTTTTCTAGTTTTGCGGTGGCCTAGAGGAACAATGGTGCCTATGGGGAGATGAGGTCTCCCCATGTCTTGCATGGACTCAAGTGCAAGAATTGCTACAATGTTCCACACCAGGTACTCCCCCAAGCCCGTATTGGCCATTTCAATAGTGATTGTTGGCGGTTGAGGGGGAGGGAACAAAATTTCTTCCCGAGTCCACTCCATGTTGGGTGAACTAGGAGCCTCGACTTCCATTATGCTAGGCATCTCCTCAGTAGTTATGGTTGATACTGATGGTTGTACCTATTCCAGAGGTTGCACCTCTTCTAGAGGTTGCGCCTCTTCTAGAGGTTGCGCCTCTTCTAGAGGTTTCTTCCCCTTGTCCTTCTGTGTGGCCACCATAGGTGGTGTCGTTGGTGAAGGACCAGACAATGAAGATGGACCCGGTTGGAGTTTTGATGGACTTTTCAACGAGGATGCCTACGAAATCGGACCCTGTTTAGATGGATTCAACTAAAAATCCAAATGTGTTGATGGAAGGGTCAATTACGGCATCAACTGCATCGCATTGCAATACTTGAAGCATTCTAAGTCCATCGGGACTACATGCACCTTCCCTTTGAATGTATAATTTAAGCATTGATGAGCTATCGAAGGGACACACTTCATGTCCCTGATCCATGGCCAACCCAGCAAGATGTTATAGGCCATTTCACCTTCCAATATGTGGCACAATGTAGGTATAGTCTTTTGTCCCACTTGGATGGGTAGGACAATTGTGCCAAATTTTGAGCATATTGCATCGTTAAATGCTTGCAGCGTATAGGTGGAGGCCACTATGTGAGATGCGGGCAACTTGAGGTGCTTCAAGGCCATTTTTGTAATGATATTACTGGACGAGCCAGTATCCACCAACACCCTTTTGTACAAAATCCTGTTGACCCATGCAATGACGTGCAGGGGTGGATCCGCCATGTCACCAGCAACTAATTTCAATTCGTCTTCTCAAAAGGTGATAACTAGCCCAGTGCATCATTTGACATGTCCCACGAAGTTATTGAAGGAGTTTACTTCATGGGGCTGCAACTCGATGGCTTTTAGTATCTCCATTAGAGCCTCCCGATGGGGCATTGATTGTTGTATGAGCTCGTAGATGGAGAGCCTAGCCGATGTGGTCCTCAAAATTTGGGTGAGTTTGGTCCAAATTGTGGCCATTGGTCTACGCAGAGGAGGTGGTGCAAGGTGCTATTGTGGTTGTGACGTTGTTGGCACCTCTCCTGCAACTGTCGTGGGAGCAGTTGTGCTCGGGTACCTCCTGTTTCGAGTCACTATACTGATCATCCCTACATACCCCTGCATGGGGCAATTCTGTGTGACCTCATTGACTTGTAGGGTCTTTGCCTATGCATCATGGGTAGGCAAGGGGTCTTTGAAGACCTCCATTTTTTGATTGCTTGGTTCCACAGGATTATCTACCACTAATGTCTTGTTATAAATTAGGTCTTGCACCAAGCCTTTAAACTTCCAACATGAATTAAGGTCATGTCCCTTCCATCTGTGGAACCTATAATACAAGTCTTCCCTATATCCCTTTGGTTTTGGTGCATTGGGGTCTATGGGTTGAATCTCGAGCAGGTTAATCAAGTTTTTCACTGATAAGTGATCAAACATGGAGTCTCTGGACTCTTTTTAGGGTGTGAATTGTTGCCTAGGGCGATGCTACTAATTTTGTTATTGCCTTTGATTTTCTCTATCATAACTATTAAGAGGCACCACCTAATAGTTAGCCTTTTGAGGTTGTGTTTCTTGTGCAGACGTAGGGACATTTATAGCAACTTGATTGATCGTAGCAGGTTTCTGTTGTGTGGTCCCTATTTTGGTGTTCTTATACCATTCTTTCTTCTTTGTCTTGGCTATCTCGCCATCCTAAATCTTGATCTCTTCAATGATTCTAGCTTGTGCCAGAGCTTCCTTTAAAGTGGCATATTGTTGTAGCTGCAATAGCACAGAGATCGATCTCAAACAACTCTTTGACAACATTTGTGTGAGGTCAAACATAGGAGGGAGGTAGGGTAGCTTGGAAAGCAAAGTCCTCCACTGATTCCCATAGGTCACCATGGTTTATTCCTCATACTGCCTAAGGTTGGCTAGGTCGCTTAGTGACGCCTTCTTCTTGGTGTTGAAGGTGAAGCATTTGAGGAACGCATCCACTAGCTTATCTAAGTTACTAATGTTGTGCTTTGGCAATTGAGTGAACCAATCCGAGGTAGGGCCTGCGAATGTGGTGATGAATGTTCTTAACAACAAAGCATCATTATCTTGAATGCCAAAGCATTGGCTCAGGAATCTAGTCATATGCTCTTGGGCATCCTCCTCACCTCTAAATATTGCCAACTGAGGCAGCTTAAAGTGTTCAAGGTAAGGGGGTGTTAGCACTGACGGATGCATAGGATGACTGCGAAGTTGGCATAAAGTGGGCTTTTGGGGCCTAGAAGTCTTGGTCTCCACAGACTCCAAATGCTCTAGCAACACTTTATATGCATCGAAAGATTTAATCTCTTCCTCATTAGTTTGCTCCCGTTGTGGGTTGTGGGAAACTTGAGGCCTATGGAGGGGTGGTCGGATAGTAGCCCCTCCACATTGGTAGGGCATTTCGGCCTGCTCTTCTTCTTGCTCATACTCCTCATAGGCTTCGTGAGGAGTGCCTGGTCGAGACCTATAAACATGGGTGGGTGCCCACGGAGGGTGCCCATCATTGTTTCTGGGAGTGCCCTCCCGCTCAGGTCTAGGAGGTCTCGGAGGTAGCACTTGGTAAGGTTGTGGGGACCTGTCTCACACCAAGGGGTTGCACCTCTCATATGGTTCTGCTCTTTGGGTGCGAGGGGTTGGAACCTTATCAGGCACTATGTTATGGATTAGCTCATCTATTTTGCATCGAATGTGCTCTTTGCTAAGGTGATATAGATGCTCTAGCTGTTGTTTATCTTGCTCAAGTTGTGTGATCTACGCTTGGTGGGTGGTATGTCTGGCGACTGCCAGGTCTATTTTTTCTACCATCTTGATGCATCTCCTACACATTTATCTTAGTTGCAATGATCCGAGATCTCTATAGGTCACTTCCCTCTATCGAGGTTGGTGACATTCACTCGAGGCTCTGGCCTCAGTAGGTTATTCTGGTAGATAGCAGGTGCGAAGGCGCATTGCTCCTGCATTGTGTATTGTTCTTGAGGAATGTAATGGTATTCCTCATGATCCCTTTCATATATGTGAAAGGGGTGGGTAGAGTTGGCTCACCCTGTTTGAAGAGCCTTGTGCTCTAGATTTGGCTTATTATTCCTAATAGTGATGAGGGATAAAGGAGGGATGACATAATCATGTGGCCTCTCCTCATGGATCCTATGCTATTCTAGAACTTCATCATGCGATGGCCACTCATACTGAGCTTCTAAGGGAGCCTTCCCATTTATATTGAGGGCCACGTGTAAGGACTCCTCCTGAAAGGGTCTATGTTGGACGGGCGTGTCCCTTAAAGGGGTGCCTCTATAGTCCCATTCTAAAATGGCATGATGTGGACTCTCTTGTGGGTCAGTCCGCCAAGGCAGTATGACCAAGTTCTTAGGGCTATAGTGGAGGCAACTTGTGCCCCCTTGTACACTCTCTGCAGCTTCTACCCATGATTGGGCTTGGCTACGGGTGTACACCATGGTGGTGTTTTCCTACAAGATGCGTAGATTTTTATTTCTTTTTATGATTTTTATGCTACACTAAATAGAAAATATCACACATGCAAAGCAATGATTATCTCGTTTAAAGATTAAAGGTGTGCCCTAAACCTAGTCTAGTGTGTTTTGACTTTGTTTTGAAAGCTTTTCTAAAGAACATTTAAATGCAATATGATGGCTCTTATGACTCCCAAAAATGGTTGCCCCTTCGATATACCATTGCCAAGCCGATATACCAACCTCTCTATATACCCGCCCTTATGTGAGGGAAACTGTTGGTACGTGAGAGCAGATGGTACGTGGAATGTAGGAGGTATGGAAGGGGAATCACCTTATTTTTGACACCTACCATAGAATACTTATCATCATGCACTGGGAATCACCCCAGCTACACTCAGCCAGCTTTTGTCAGGATTTACGTCTAACAACAATAGCGATCGGGGTTATGAATGCAAAATTCAAGACAAGGTGGTGATGAAATCCATCGTTGGTCTTGATCAAGGGCTAGGATTTTATGACCAGCTCCTTGGTGTTTATGTTGCCACGTGATGTGTGGGGTTCTTTTTATTTTGCATGAAAGAAAATAAACATGCAGTACAACTTTTCCTAAGCAAGCAAATAACCAGAAAAATAGAAAACATAAAACATAAAATGACAGAAAGAGTTCAGGACCCTTACCTCTTCTCTGCCCAAATCTGCTGGTTTCAAGTTTTTGTCCTAAAAATGCATTAAGAACTATTCATCCCTGGGTGATATGAATAATAGGATTGTATTCGTCATAGGGTGGGGCAAATTCCCATTCATCCCTGGGTAAGACGAATTCCAGCTCTGTATTCGCCACAGGCCGGAACGAACAACAATCTAACGTTTGAAAACTTGGTACCTACAAGCAAAAACAATCAAGATTTGATCATATTTCTAATATTAAAAATAGAGGACAAGGGTCCCACCATGATCGCCATTGAAATCACAAGGATACGAAAACAAAAAGGAAAAGCCAAGATGTGATTCAAACGAAACAAAAGATAAGGCTAAATCCTATGAATTGAAAGTGCATGAAAGGAAAGAGGCATGAACAAATCAAAACCAAATAAAAAGCCAATATGGAAGATATCCATTTTATTAATACACTTTAGAAAATAGTTACAATTTGTCTCCTCCCTTTTTAGGGGCTAGGAGCGTTAAAAAATGTTCTTGTTACACCCATGGATGCTATTCCTTCTTCCGCATGCCCACATGTAAAATGGGCGGACCAAACATCACCGCCGCTTGAGTTGATGAGTCTTGACTCCTTGCTACTCCTATAATGTCCAGATCTTGCATCCAAGGAAACAAAAAATAGTCAGTAGCACCTGTAGATAAAATAAAACATGCAATCCCCACGCCTTCAATTAGTGCATGCAAGATATAAATAAAACGATAACTAAAATAGATCCAAATGAACTAAAAATTTGACAGGGGCATCAAAACATCACAAGGAAAACACTGCAAATGGAACAGTCAAAAAATTCACCACATATTTGTATTCGTTTTGGGGCGAGACGAATAGACCTGCAACAAAGCGTCAAAAAGCACTGTCCCAAATGTCACTTCCAGGAAGCTCCAAATCACCTAAAAAGTTGGTGGTTAGCTAATTGGTGGTATTTTTGAAAGACCTAGAAGTTCATATTTTCCCAATTTGGCCTCTATCACCGAGAATTTGATGATGCTACCTGCATGTTAGTAAAGGCGGGAAATAATAGAAACATGATCAAAAATGCTCAAAACGATGTGAAATTTGAATGAAAACCTATCTAAGCAGCATAGAATTAAATGCAAAAATAATAGAAAGGAAATCTACCACAAATTTCTAATCACTTTGGGGTGGGGCGATTAGGACTACAGCAATGTGGGGGGCGCCCGGGGGCAGGACGCCCACCGTTTGGGGCCCGATTTCGGCACCAATCCACTTGGGATGGGTCCAAAAACTCTTATGGGGTGTTGTCGGAAAATTTTGTGGGATGTTGTGGCCAAATTTCAGGTTTTGGTTCCATATTTGTGCTTCCAATAACCATCCTATGACCTCCTTTCCAAAAGAGATCAAGGATGTGAAAGGCACAAATCAAAAAGGTGTGTGTGTGGATGTAAAACTGTAGCACTTCATTGATCAAAATTCTCCTTCTCTGTATATATTGTGGTGAGAAAAATCACCATTTTATAGACCTGGAGGTCTCTTTGGATGAGCATGCAGAGGCGCCACTTGGCAATCATGCCTTCCTAGGGGGGAGAAGATTCCTCCCTAATTAGGGGCTTCATGAATGCCCCTATAACTGCCTCTAACGCTTGAAAACACTCACTCACAATACCATGTAGTGAAGGAAGAGTTAAGTGGTGGATCTGAGCTACCATTTGTCAAGATTTGAATTTTTGCCCGTCAAACCTGCTATTCGCCCCACCCTGGACCGAATACTTCTAATCGTCCCTGGGTGGAATGAGTATGGATAAGAGTGCCTGAAGGTGCCAAATTGACTCTTGACCTTCCAAAACTGCTATGAGAGTGGTTAGGACCACTGTTTAACCTCTGGGGGCTACCCTAGGGGCTGTGTGTGTCAGTGTGATCAGTGTTTGCAGTCACATAATTGGATAGGTGTTATTTTGGTGTCTACAAATAGACACATTCATTGCATTTTTCCCATTTCATAAACCCCTTCATATGTTAGGGTAAATAACAGACACATTCATCGCATGTTCCCCATTTCAAAAACCCTTCATCTATTGGGGAAAAGAACAAATATAATCATTTCATCATTTCAAAAACCCCTTCTTATGTTAGGGCAAATAATAGACACATTCATCACATTTTTCCCCATTTCAAAAATCTCTTCATCTATTGGGGCAAAGAATAGACACAATCATTTCATTGCATTTTTCTCCATTTCAAAAATCCCTTCATTTATTAGGGCAAAAAAAATCATAATCATTTCAATTTCATAAACCCCTTCATTTGTTAGGGCAAATAACAGACACATTCATCACATTTTCCCCATTTCATAAACCCCTTCATCTGTTAGGGTAAAGAACAAACACATTCATCACATTTTATCCATTTCAAAATCCCTTCATATTTTGGGGCAAATAACAGACACAATCATTTCATCACATTTTTCCCCATTTCAAAAACCCCTTCATCTGTTAGGTCAAAGAACAGACACATTCATTTCATCACATTTTCCCGTTGGACATTTTGAGTCAAATTTTTCATTGATGTCAAGGAATGAAGTTGTCATTAATATCAATGAATAAGCTATTGTTGATGTCAAAGGTCAAAAGGAGCAATGCAAAAGGTTAATGGTAGAAGAGCTTCATAAGTAAAAGGTTTTATTAAAAACCATGGGTGAGCAAAATTAAAAGGTTTTTTATAAAAACCCAATGAGGGTTTTAATTTCAAATTAGAAAGCCCAAGGAAGTTTTAATATTTAATTTATAAATATTTAAATTCAAATTGAATTTAAATTTTATAAATAAATATTATTTATTCAAAGCGATATAACCTAATGTGGCTCCAATCTTTAACAAAGCCAAAAGATTTAAATATTAATTTATAATATTTAAATTATAGTGAATTTAAATAATTATAAATTAATTATTTTGAAGTTAAAATATAAGAGTCGGCTCCCAATGAATTCATTTTCATCGACGTGCATGGGAACTAGGGCAAAAGGTATTTATACCTTAGCCAAACATTAGCATGGAGGCCTCGATAAATGCATCTACGATTTATGAGAAAGAAAACTTGTGCGTTGTGTAAACCCAAATTTTTGCATGTTAAAAATATTGAGGAGCTTGGTTTCTAGCACCATCCAGTGGCTAGCTCAGGTGTCATTGGCTTGGCACTTGTGGCAGAGAGGTTATGGGTTCCAAAAACGACGATAGCAAGATTGGAAGTTTATCTTTTTTGCTTCAATTTTGATGTCAACAAGGGAGAATTTAGAGCTCGTGGGTACTCTAGCTCCCACATGAGTGCCTAGCTCACATAGAAGCCAAGGCTGCGGCTAGGGCTCTTGTGGAGGCAATGACGTGGGTCAAACCCACTAAGGGCAAAGGTACAATCTTTTAATTTAATTTTTATTTGTCCTAAGGTTTGATGTGAGATAGTTGGGAGGCATAAGGATTAATTAAGGTTAATGTTTCTATGGAGATTTTTTATGGTGAAATTGTGAAGGGAGTTATAATGATTTTGATTTTATTTTTAAAATAAAGTCTTAATTGTTATATTTGCATATTGGAGATGTAAGACTTTTAGGGTGTTGATTTTATTTTAAAGGACTTTTGCCAAAGAGATTATCGTAAAAGTAATTATACTAATCTTGTTAAGGTGTTTGATATTATTTTATAGTTGGAGTGATAAGGTGTATTTTATTTGATATTATTTTGTATTATGATTCCTTGAGAGAAAAATTATTATCTTCTAATCTTCTTGATATTGGCAAAGACGTGTTTGAGTGTGGCAGATTTATGTGGTCTACTCCTTGTCAAGCAAAAAGGTATGGGCAAATTATTCCTTGGTTGATTTGATTGGTTGGTTTTCTGGAAAACAACTTTGGAGTGAAAAGGACTTGCTTTGATTTCCTTATTGAGTTGTTGAGCTATTGTGAAGTGAATGCTATGCACATTTTTTTATAAGCATTGTTGTTGAAGTGAGTAATTGGGTGAAGAACTTAAAATAGGGTTTGCAAAGAATATGAGTATCATCGTTATGTGAGATTGATTGATAAGCATTGTTTGAAAGGTTTTTGAGTGAGTGATTGGTTGAGTAGAGTTGGTTGAGCCTAGTCAAGTGAATGTGTGAAGTGATAATTCAAGTTCTATGAAACAAATTATTCTATATTCTGAATTGATTTGAAAAAGAGGTTGATTATGGATGAGTGTGAAACATATTGAGTCTCTAACAATTCTCTATATGTTTCCGTGATAAAAGAGAGATTGAAAGTGATTGAGATTTTGTAAGTGTGAAGCATATTGAGTCTCTAATAATTTTCTGTATGTTTCTAAAAGAGTAATTGAAAGTGATTGAGCATTGTGATGGATGTGAAACATATTGAGTCTCTAACAATTTTCTTTATGTTTCTATGAGATTTAACAAGTTCTAGTGTGGACTTGTTGTGCAAATTTGAACAAGTTCTAGTGAGGACTTGTTGAGCAGGTTTGGACAAGTTCTAGTGAGGACTTGTTGAGGAGATTTGGACAAGTTCTAGCGAGGACTTGTGGATAGATTAGTGTGAGATTTTGTGGAAGTTTACAAGGCAGATTTGAGATAAGTCTTTGAGTAGACTTGTGAGCAGAGTTGATTGACTGATTTGTTCAAACTTTGGGTTAAGGTTTGAGGTAGATCTAGCAGTGTTGATTTGTGATTAGATCAAGCTTTATTCTAAGGCTTGAGGACATAGATTGAGGATAGATTTGTACTGGACCAAAGAACTAATTTTAGTATAGATCAGAGGATAGAGATTGAGGATAAATTTATGCTAGATTGAATGACTGATTTTTGTGTAGATCAGAGGATAGAGACTGAGGATAGATTTGTGCTAACTGAAGGACTGTGTGTAGTGTAAATTAGAGCATATATTTTGGTGCATATTTGAGGACAATTTTGTGCCAAACAAAAGATACAGATTGAGCATTTTTATGCTAAATTTAAGGACTGTGTTTAGTGCAAATTTGACACAAAGCTTTGAATATGATAGTCTCTAGTGGATAGAGATACATTATCCAAATTAGTGAGGATAGGAGTCTTCAATGGATAGATATCCATTACCTAGAGCAGTGGGGGTAACAGTTCTTCTAAAATATCACCAGTCAAATCTAAGGAGAAAGGAGTTCTCCTATGGATAGATATCCATTAACTTGATTAGGGGATTGGTGTCTCCTTTGGATAGAGGTCCATAAACATTGTAATAGGGAAAGGATTCCCAAAATATTTATTGAGAAAATATTAGTGAAATATTTTCTCCATGGAGTAGCCCACATTGGGTGAACCACATTAAATTGGTGTCTTTATTGTGTGTGATGATTTGTGCATTGCTTTAGTTATTGCTATTGATATGGCCCTTGATTATATTGGATAATACTGTTTGGGAAAGAAAAGTAATTAGTGGTCTTATACTATTCACCCTCACCTCTCAGTATAAGCTTGTGTTATTCAATTGGTATCAGAGCTGGTTCCTTAGAAAAATGTTTAAAAACTTGAAAAAAGATCTTACAATAACACAAATGGCAAAGAAAGGCAAAAGCAAAACCATGAGACACAAGAATAAAAGAACACACATGGTCATGAAATAAAATAAATATGAATTCAATATTGTTGTTTTGGGAGGAAGAATGGAAATAGATTCAAGAGATGAATCAAGCAATGTAGAGATAACCAGATTGATGAAGTTTTGTACCAAATGTAGGAAGATAGGTCACCTTGCAGCTCATTGTTCATAAGAAGGTGAAGAATATTTTGTTTATGGTCAACTCGGTCATGATGCAAGTTATTGCAATGGTTTTAGTAGTAGTGAAAATGAAGATGTTACTTTCATAATTCAATTTATAGAGGATGGTTTAGAAAAGGATAACAGGGATAGTCAAAATAGGTATGAAGAAGAAACTCTACTTTGGACAATAGAAGAAATTAAAGACCAAAGAAAAGAGAAAAATTAGAAAGAGAAAATGAGGAAGTTACTCTTAAGAAACTCATTGAGTTAAAAAGGGAGAGCTTGAAATTAAAATCTCAAATACAAGAGTATGAGAAATATAAGACAAAGCTTCTACAATATCTCTCTGACTTGAAAGATAAGGTTGAAAAGGTAAGGAAAGCTGAAAAAAGGTTTGGTTGAACAATCAAAGGTAAAAGAGCAAGACTATAAAAGACTTAGTGTTGATCTCGAAGAATTAAAAATGGAGAACTCGGGATTAAGGGTTTGAGCTCAAGAATATGAGAAAGAAAAAGTAAATTTTCTACAAGAACTCACCAAATTCAAAATCAAGGTTGAAGAGGCAAGAAAAATTGAAGAAGGTATGGCCAAAAAATTAAAGACAAAATATCTAGAGTGTGAAAGATTAGAACATGATATAATTTCACTAACGATGGAAGTAAAAGGCTCTAAGGACAATCTACACAAGTTTGAGAAAAATTCAAAGACTTTGGATAAAATTATCAATGCACAAAGATCATTCGTCACCGAAATAGGACTTATTTTTGAAGAAGAACAAGGAAAACAGGAATAATAAAAAGGAGAGTCAAGCTCAAGCACCAAAGTAGAATAAGCATCAAAAGAAGAAAGTAAAAGAGGGAGTGAGACTTCTAAGGATAAGTTAGACAATAGAAAGTTCAACAAGGAAAGGAAAATGCACAAATAAGTAACATATGGAACAAGAAACATGGTAGGGTAGAAGAGACTATGATACCAATGAGGTTAAGGCAAGGTTTCTTCAATGGACGATGCTTATCATGTCACAAATTTGGGCACAAGGCTTCATAGTGCAGGACACATGAAAGACAAGAAAATGGGAACTTCAGAAACAAACAACTTTTCCATGGGTATTGCTACTCATGTAATCAGTTTGGTCACAACGCAATGAATTGTAGGGTTCATGATAGGAACAAATATGGCTTCACCAAGACAAATCCCAAGACATTTGCACCTTCAAGGAATAATAACATTAAGTGTTATAAGTGCAATAATGATGGACATACAATAAAATGGTGTAGAGCATATATTCCATAATCAATCATGAATAGGAACGAGAACAGGAATATAGATATGAATAGGAATAGGAATATGGATATAAAAAAGAATAGGAACATGAATATGGATATCAACAAGAATAGG